>VZSV01000063.1:3845713-3919372 GCA_013398735.1 Nothocercus julius | reverse complement strand
AAAAAAAAAAAAAAAAAAAAAAAAAAAAGAAAAAGAAAAAGGAAAAAAAAAGAAAAAAGTCAGGATACACAACATCTATACTTCATAATTCTGCTCCACAATATTACCAATAAGCTGAGGAGATTTAGGCTTTTTCTGATCAGTTTAATGCTATTCAATTAACTATTCTCCCAGTTTACTTGAGTATAACACTGCATGAATTTTCAACCAGACTACACTCAAACTTCATAAGTCATATATATGTTTTAATTATGTGACAAGTAAAGTACTGAATTCAGAGGTTTTTTTTAAGGGAATTACAGGTTGTTTTCAAAGCTAGGCAGAGATGTAATTTTAAGACTGAGCTAAATTCTACACTGACTTGCATACCTTCTGGTCCACTGAGTTCAATGGGAGCATATGGTTCATACGGAGAGCAAAATTTGGCGTACTATTTCAGCTGAACTTCAGTCAAAGCACAACTTCATGAAATCTTTCATGCCTTTGACAAATTTAAATTGCCAGACCTCAGAGAAAATGTTGTTCCATTCACTGTCAAACAGGATATTCCACAGGGTAAAGCAGTTATATTAGAGAAACAGAAAAAAATCACATCAAGGCTACCTATTTTGATGTTTTAAAACCTTTTTGTTTTCCTCTGTAAACAATGACATTTTCAATAGGCTCTGAAGTGATAGTCTTAACAAATAATACACTAGTCTGTCTTGTGGTTAACATCTCTCTATTCAAACATGCCGAAAACTGAATAGAACAGTTAACATATAACAGTCACACATCCTTCACTGAATACAAGATCGCATCTCTAACATAAACTGAAGATTCCTCACCAGTTCAGATCTTCATTTGTGATTCAATCAATCAAACAATTGTCTTAAATACATTGCTCTTCAACTATTTCTGGGTCTTTGGGGGGTGCTAAGTAAACACATTCAATAAAACCTTTGCTCCTGATATAGCTCTTTCTTCAACAGAAATCTTGCCGTGTGTTTCCAATACATTTCCCAAGGTGAATTTGCTGTTTGGTAGGATTTGGGGGCAAGTGGACCTTATACCTGGATTGGAAAGATTTCAATTTGAAACATCAGTTTAGGCCAGTATCTTGCACTTTACAGCCAAGAGACCGTCTTTCAATACAACTAACAAATTGCAGAATCAGAGCTTTATAGATGAGCAGTTTTCTATGTCACAGGTATGTCCATGGTGGGGGCTCAGCATGGGCTGATGCAAGCTCACTTTGCTCATGAGCTGAGCTGGCAGCATGTAAACAGCACCCATACAAAAGTCAGGTGTACACAAATGTGTAGCTCAGCTCCACCTACAATATCTTGCCTTTTAGAGGGCTTATTTGCCACAGTCAGCTCAGCCCATAACCAGTAGGACTGTGCCCAGCCACAATGTGCTGTAGAAACATCTCATGAGAGAGCACTCCTCACAGTGATCCTACCTCAAAATCTAAGCTCACTGCACAGAGCTTTGAGGAAGGGAGTCAAAACAAGGCATGCTCCATCCTGGGGCATAAAGCAGTTTGCCCTCAAATATATTTTTATTGAAAACACACAGCAAAGATTACAGCCATAGAAAGTTCTGTAAACAAGACAATTTCATCCACTTTGTCTTAAAACAAACAAAAACTCCCAAATAAGACTTGCTGAATAAGACTTGTGAATTGGAATTTTTTTAATGCCTTAACTGGGGACAAAATAAATGACATACACTTTCAGCATTTCTTTTTCAAATTTACTTGACAGAGGTTAAAATATTGCTTTATTCTGACTCAACATACAACAGCACTCTATGATCAATTGTGCTATTTTGAGAAGTCTTGAAACGTGTGAACTGGAAAGTCTGGGGCACATCTAATCAATGTAGTAAATCATTTGCTGCAAAGTAATATTTTTAATACAATCTGTATATATGGTAATTTTCTCCTTTAATCAATCTTTTGACATTACCTAGGGAAGGCTACTTGGCAATTATTTACCATACTTCTTCTTTTCCCCACAAGTATTTAAAGCAAATTTTTAATAAAAATAAAAACAGGAATGCGTGTGTCATGGAACCCAATTCATTGCACTATTGACATATGTTACAGTCGTATGGGGGTGAAGAGAGTCTTAAAAAAATGCAAAAATATATTTAGAATGTGCTTGGGATACTGCAACCAGGAAATGACATTTCTTCTCTAAGGCCTTGATCCTCTGCAGGAATTGATTTGGTAGAAACTATCTGCTCTTGTATAGCCCATCAGAGTTAGGTATGTGTAGGTCTGCGGGTCTGCCCAGACTGAACCATCTGCAGGGTTGAAGCTTTAAAGTTCACAAGCCTAGGCCATGATTAATTAAAGTGACTGGAGAACTGAAAGTGGGAACAAATTAGGGCAACATGAACACATTTCTGCTGGATTTTGATCATATTGGATCTCCCTGATTCATCTCTGAACAACCCATAATAAAAATAAGTTTAAAAAAATACACACATACACACACTCAGAAGTGCTCCTGGGTGCTTACAAATGCCTTCAAAGTATAACAATTCAGTAACGTGGAGGGTTTTGTAACAAACAATGGAGTTTACATTCCCACTGTTAAAAAACAAAACCAAACCTGCCATGAAACACACTCTTAAACTTCCAGTTTGTTCCTCTTGCTTTCTCCATGGATCCCACTTGGACAAGCAAAGCTCAGAGCAGGGCACAGTGGCTGCGTCTCCTGAGCCCTGCCTTGTGGCAGGCCCCAGCCTCACAGGACTCTTCCCCCACTCAAACCTCCTCCTACAACTTTCTTGGGCTTACACAGTAAAGTAAGGTTAAGCATCTGGTTCGATTAGGGATTTACTGTCTTTCCACAGTTGGTGCCAAACCACAGAAGTTGGGCAAGGAACTGATGTTTGTGGGTCTGTATTCATGCTATGAACCTGGAGCCAACAGGTGAAGAGTGGCCCAGGCTTGTGCCAGGATGGAGTCCCTGGTCAGCAGCTAACTGCAGCACTACCCTGAAACCAGCCATTAATCTAAGGATGGTCTTGGACTTTACTGAAAAAAATACACATAACCTAAGCCTTCTAACAGCCAAACAGGACAGTTTTAAAATGCTCTGTAACTGAAACTGTATGTATAATCCTGCCTAGAAAGCACTTGATGTAAGCTTCATCCCTCCTGGAACTTTTCTTTCCCTTAAAAAAATATTTTGTTAAAAAACACTATGATATGAGGGCGATTGACTATTTGGTTTCTTCTAAGTAGATGCTCTTAAATTAATGCATATAAATAATCTGTATTTAATTTCCTCCTTTCCTGTTTAGCAAAGCATCAAATGCATCAATCTCTTATTTCCCCTCCCACAACCCCCACACAAAGTCACTTGGTCAATACTGAGTCTCTTTGTGTTTCACTTTTTAAGACAAATTGTGCCTCTCGTTCTGATTTGGCCACGGGGCTCATGGGCAGAAATGCTGTGTTTTCACTCGCACTGTTCTCTGGTTCTAGGCTCGTCAGTTCGTAGTCCTCTGACCTCCTTGCATCAGTCAGAATTCGGATCTGCTCTTGGACAGTTTCTAGCAATATTTTCACTTCACGTTGTTCTGCTATAAGACAATTACTGACTGGGGAACTCACATTGACAAGTTCAGCAGAATAGGAGTTTTTGCACCATTTGATGCCTGTTACTTCAGGAACATTTTGCATTTGCATGCAGGCTTCATCCAAGCCCACAGACGGGATGATGGGAACTGAGTTGGCCCTTGAGGATGAATATCCAACCAAGTCCTTCTGATCCACATTATTAAAATAAGGGGTTGTCTCTCTTGAAGGCAGTTGCATATTTATTGAAGTATTCTGAGGAGTTTTTAAAACACTGGATGAATACCTGAAAAGAATAATAAAAAAAGTGTTGTATATCAAGCAGTCAGATGAAGCCAGCAGTAGAAATGTTGTATGAGATGCAGCAAACATATTGCTTTTGCACACTAGGAGCACTTAGTAATAGTGTGGCCCTGGGGACAACACTGAACTCTGGAAACATGTCTTTTATTCCCATATCTGGGTAAGGCAAAGCACTGCTTTTCTCTCCCTCTCATTTTCTCCATCAGTATATGAGAATAATGGCAATTCCTTTTTAAAACCGTCTGAGAGTTATACTATCTGTGACTAATTCATTACAATGACTAATTTCTTCAAGTTAAATTTAAAATGCTGCTCCTACATTCCAAACTGGAAATGGACCAATGTTTTCTTTAATAGCAGAACTCTTAGGATCAAATAGCTGATCAGTAAAGTACTTTGGAAGGTGCAGAAAAATGAACTTCAAACAAAATATTGTTGTGGGAACATGGAAATGGCTGTACTCCCTGCCAAACAAGTGGATCTTAAGGGCATTGTACCTCAAAAAATTATGCAAAATATTTTCACTCACCTATACTCCTGATATTGGCCTGATTTTTTTTTTTTTTTTTTTTTTAGAACTTGTCTGGAGATAGAGATAATACATTAGACTCTGAAAAGAGTCTGTTTTGTTGATTTTCAAGTAAAATCCTTTATCCTCCATTAACACATATCACAGTCAGATTTTATTTACTTTGAAGCTGCTTTTAGGAAATTTCATCAATATTTTCATTTTGTTTCAAAGCCAAATTAATTATTCTTATGAAGAAAAGTTTTCACTTACAGGAAATACTTATAAAAACTAACATAGGAAGTACAGCAAGTATATAATAAAGGAAACCTGTCAACAAAAAAAAAAAGCAGATTTCCTGTTTGAGTAGTAATATTACTAGAAATCTGGTGTTCCAAAAGTTAGTACTTCTACTAGTTATGATTATAAAGGACCATAAACAACATCTCACTCCTGGAACATATTTTCTTTCTCATTAACTTTGCAATCACATCACTTACTTAACAAAGCAAGGCAATGGTGAAGTCTCATATGCTTTACTCATGGACAAGGAAAGCAACATCTAGATATATCTAGTACAGAAACAGGTGCCTGAGTTCTGGTTCTTTTTTTTTTTTTTTTTTTCCTGCAAGGCACTTGAATCCGCTAGATTTTGTTAGGAATATTCCTGTATTTTTACATGCCTTACTTCTTCTGGCATTAGCAGAAGGAAAACTAATAAAAAGTGAAGCGCATAAAACAGTTACAGTCCAATATTAGGGTACAGAATTGATCAAGCACCTTTTTGGGATGTATTATTCTTGTGCATGTTAGACTGCTGCAGATAAATGTACATTGTGCCTGGACACCCTTGTAGCCTGTTTATAGCAGGCCTTTTAAGATCAGCTTTAGAAAGATTGTTATGAAATACTGATCAGGGAAACTATTGCACAGGGAGGACAATTTAAAAAATAAATGAAAACACACCATTGCAGATTCCTCTGATCTATGCCCAATCTTGCTTCCTTTGCATTTGCTTATTCCATAATTGTTCAAACCATTATGATTGCAAGGATCTCAGAAAATGCACTATTCTCTTTTTTGGTAATTCAGACTTTAAATGTATTTATACTAATGTATTTATATCTAGCTCATGTGTGACCCAACTTTCTGTTGCAGACTGATCCATGCTTCTACTTGTGATACTAGACAGTTTCTGTTTGCAATAGAACCAGGCTTAGATCTGCAAGTCCAGAGTGGTGATTAACTTCTCCTATAATTAAACTAATATTCCCAGAAATGTATTTTTTTTTCTTGAAGATGGATATCTATATTTTCCATCTAAAAAGTTGCTTTTTGTTTGAATAAACTCATTCATGCATGTGTTTCAAAGTGCAGTTCTCTCTCCACCCTTTTCCTAAAACCAAGCCAAAAAGAAACTTAAACATTTATAAATATGCAGTAGTAATCATCTGTTTCATCTATACAATGTTCAGGACTCTAAACTAAAGACTGAAACTGAACAAAGAATACTAATTATACTGCCTTACTAAAACAAATATTAAAGAGAGACTTTAAGAATTCAGTGGGACTTAAAATGCAAACTGGGTTGAATTTAACATGGTACAAATAATTTTGTTGTGAACCCCAGTGCTTGTAGCTGTTTGGTGTATGAGGCTTGTGCAAAGACTGTTTGGGAGTCATTTTACTGGCATTAATAGGCTTTAGTTCAGTCTTATAAGCACATATACCTATATATACACACACTGTTTGCTAGTTGTACATGTGACACAGGTCTTACATACATAAACACATTTATATCTATATATCTATATGTTCACATTAACAGTTAATATCATGTAATGCAAATAGCCATTGAAAACACACAATAAAATGCTGTCCACTTAGCTGCATGTAAATTCTTGACACCCTCAGAGACTCTTATCAGACTGAGTGGACGTGAGTGGCATGGAGATGGTTTGTTTTCTTTAAGGACCTCATTTTAAGCAGGTTGTTCTTCTACTTTGAGTAGGTACTGATTAATCAACTGATATTAATTGTATCTGACTCAACCTACAAATATCCCATACTGCTGCTAATATGAGATTTCGTATTTCTTGGAAGCAGAAAAAGCTTTCACCTCAAGATAGGAGGGGAAGATAGAACACATTTTTGTACCTGTAGAGAAACTAACCAGGTAAACTAGCCTCTTTTTTATTAAATATAAACATACAAAATCTGACTCCACTTCAGATGCTGCTGCTGATGGATAAACTTTAGCAGGTTGAAGGAAATATGGAGATACACCACTTAGATTTGTGCATCCCTATCTGGAAAAGATGAAGGAGAAAGGGAAAGAAAGATCTGTACCTTCTGAAAGAGACGAGGAACTTTTCAGTTGAGCTGAATCTAATGAGAACACCAATACTATAAAACTCTGCCACATATTTAGATAGTAAAAAACACAAAGCCTCTTCCTGGTTTTACAGTTCCACATTAAGCGCAATCAAAGAATTGTTTATATTTTTATTCAAAGATAAGATGTGTGCTTTTTTTGTTTTTGTTAAAGCAATTACCTCATTACTGCAACAAAAAATAACTTGCAAAAGTGTTGGTACATTCTTTAAAGATTTCATTTTCATAAAATCCATCATCAGATCAAAGGATTGCTTTTATTTTCATTCCTACTACTGACATTCTTCTAATTCCTTTTTATGGGTACTATTTTAAAAATTTAGTGTCATAGTTGTGAAATATATGCACTACTGTGATTTCCTGTCACAACAGTACCTTTAGATACATTCAGACAACTACTTCTGAGAGACAACTTTTATGAGTCTACAGAGATATGCACAAAATAAAAATAAAGTGCTTGAGTAGATTAAGACCAGAAGGGTTGTTAAAAGTTCAACATTTTGTAGAAGTGCAAATAAAATATACGTCAATATGACATGTACGTGTAATACCAAAACTTTTTTGATATCCAAGAGTATACACAACTGTCCAGACAGCTTTGGTCTGGACCAAGAAATATATATAGCTTTGCTATATTTATATAAAAAAAATATATGATATATTTATATATTTTTACTAAATACATATTTTTATATTTTATATATGTATAAAATAAAATATAGCTTAGCTATATTTTCTCTCTCACTTCTCAAGACCTAGAAGGACGCTGCAGCCTTTGTCAGCAGCCTGCTTCCCAAAACTGACGTTTAACAAGGAAAACTGTGGTCGCCTGCTCATTAAAGTAAGGTTTGCACTCCAATTCACAGCTTCCTTAAAGAATTAGGCCTACATTATTACACAAAAGACAATGAAATTCCTGGAAGAGGTAATAAACAGGTTTCTCTTACAATGGAACAAATAGTAAGAAGGATAAATATTCTTAAAATGCACCCACAAAAGGTGGAAAGTCAGGGCAGGCAGGGGTGTGTGGTTGGGGTGCTTGTGTGTGTTGTATGTTTGCATATATGTACTTGTGCAAAGACACCTTCTCTTAGGCAGTACTTGTGGTTGAGTAGATAATGATAATGGCTCTTTTCTTCCCCCCTTCCTCCCCCCAAAATTATACACACAGTTGACTCCACTCTTACACTCCATAAAGCCAATTCCAGTAGTTCTTTCAAGTACAGCTGTCTTCACACAGTATAATTTCATTTACTTCGCTGTACTTAGTCATGACTTGCATATTGCATCCCATCCCGGTTACTTGTAGTTTTACACAAAATATGTATAGATTCTGGAAAGTCTTTGGAAATCAATGGGGATATGTAAATATTGTGCAAAATAGTTCAGCAATTACAAAGAACTTCAAAGGCAGCTGGAGATGCTCAGAAACACTGAAATTCTGACTTTATGTTTAGTTGGAACCTACATCCAATCAATATTCTACTAAGCTGAAAGAAAAAGGAAAAATGTCTGATCCTTTGTGCACTGTCAAAGACAAACCAAGTGAAGGGGTCAGTCTTCGGTCTACAGCAAACACACCTTGCAATATGCATTTTAAAAACATGAACGTTGATCTCCTGAATAATTTTCATTTACAGTGCTGAAGAATTGTAGATCATGGCATTGCTGAAGAAAGGATCATTTATAAAAAGTAACACGTAGCAAATCACTTCCAGTTTGTCAGATCAATCATTTTACAGATTTAGAAAGGCTAGAGAGAGCAGCCAGTCAAATAAAAATATATTACCTTCAAAGAGGCAAAATGCTGAAAACACTCTTCTGCTTTCAGTACTATAAGCCCTGAATCCACAGTTCACTAAAAATGTTGCAAGTACAATGCAATGACAATGCATAGTAGCTAACGTACCTTTTATTTTGCAGCCACTAACAAATTGGTTCACTTTGGTTATTTTCTTACTTACCGTTGACAGGGTACTGTGTCCTGGTCTGTGATCCTTGACTCTTCTAGCTGCTGATATGCTGGTCCTGTGATTCCATTGAACCTACCCCGAGGTAAGGGAGGAGTCCTCCGAAAGGCATTTTTATGTAGAATCCCACCTTTTTGTCCTGGGCTGCAGCATGAAGACAGGCTTCTAGGGAAAAGAGCGGAAGTACAGGAAAAGTTATTAAAGCAAGATCATAACTTCTGGAAAACAGCTTCAGAATTAATAATACATGGATTGTTGTTTTTGTAAACTTTGGTATCCAGTCCACGATGTTAGCAGAAATTCTCTATGGAAATATAATGCTACAATTCACAGTTGGCTGTTGTTTACTCCATATTTAATAAATCAGCTTCCTTCCAGGATTAAAAAGAAGTCATGGGTAAATTAAATGTTTTCTTATATTTAATGAGGGCTTCTTTTTTTCTCCACTACATACATAATTCCTAGTATGCAGTGTTGACTCCTGAGAGGGTATAAATAGCATAGGTCCATCGTATCTAACTGAGCTCACAAACATATCTTAAATTTAGAGCCCATTATATAACCCTGCAGCCTAGGCGGTTCTGCTTGTTGATCTGATGACATTAAACTGGGAGAAAATATTTTAGTGAAGCTGATGAACTCCGATCTTGAAGAACCCAAGAAAAATGTTCTCTATATTGGACAAGATTTCAAGATTTTCATGGCTGAAATTCTCCTTTTATACAGACTGCTAAATACTATGTTGTTTCTTTATGTAACGGAAAACAAACTTTGACATGATAAAATCAAGTTTAAGTAATTTTTTTGACTTATCCTAGAAAATAGCATTTTAAAAAAATAGCATTCTTATAGCATTTTTGCAGAAGAATAGATTTTTCCATTTTGTGCAAGAATTAAATTGTTTCTGAAATTCCCATAGTTTTACTACCGTAACGACACATTCAGTGCTTGCTAAAGCAGGAATAAGGGAATACATAATAATGCCAAGATGTAACCTATTTCTAGTTTTAACAGGTCACAGCACTGCACAGTATGACTAGCTGTTCCCTTTTCAGATACTCCTATTTCTCCTGACATCTCCTAGAGCTCTGAAATACATGTATATTATTTAATATTTTGTCACATCATTAATGATGTTTTAATAGAGGTTTTGTGGTTGCATTTTAAGAATTACCTTTGAAAATTCAATTCAAAAATTCAATTTTTGATACAATTCACTTGTGCAAAACATCATTGGTAAATTTGTTTCTCTTTTCCCATAACCTGTCCTATAGGCAATCTGCATTTTGTATCTAGTGGGAACTTTACTTACAGTTAGGGCCATGCTTACTCCCAGAGCAAATCTTACTTGGACTAAGCATCTTGGACAAACTCCCCTGGAGCATGCCATTTCCATGAAAACCTCCCTTCTCTCCCCAAAGTCAAAACATAAGAAATTCAATAGGCTCAATCCTACCGTGCACTTTCCTGCCTTTTTTTTTTAAGTTGAACTCAGGTATTAGCCTTTTAATCTTGAAGATGAGTTCAAATTGTGAGTTACAATCCATATTCTCTATAATAAAATTTCCACCACATCACAAAATAGTCAGCAATCTCTGTTCAGGAGATTCTGTGGGTTATTACAGCAGAGGATCTTAAAAGATGCAGCTGAATTAATAAATTCCTGATGAATAATGG
This sequence comes from Nothocercus julius, assembly GCA_013398735.1. Classification (NCBI taxonomy): domain Eukaryota; kingdom Metazoa; phylum Chordata; class Aves; order Tinamiformes; family Tinamidae; genus Nothocercus; species Nothocercus julius. Next base: position 3,908,943 of record VZSV01000063.1, on the reverse strand, counting down.
ATTTTACCTTTTTTATTGGTTGCAGTATATCTGTCAGCATACTAGAAAAGTCAACAAACTGATTACAGTCATCACACTTTGGACTCACTGAAAGTATTTGTGACTAGAAAAGTATTGTTTAATTGTGATTGGTTTGATGCTCTTGTATTTCTCCTCTGCTGGGGGAGTGCACAGTCTTCCATCTGAAAACGTGCACATGCAGTAAGTTCTGCACTTGCAACAGGGTTCATTGCAACACATGCAGCTGAGGTAACCTCAGCTAATTGCTAAACACAGCAGCAAGGACTCATACAAACTCCCCAGCTGTGCCTCCTCACCTTGCACTCAAACTCACATTGCTACATTTTTCCTGCTAATGATGCAGGAGCCGGGTAGACTCAAGTGAGCAGGCGTGTGTTAACATTATGCTGCAGTCACACTTGCTCCAGCACTGGCAGAGCTTAAACAACTGAACTGTTCCTAATATGGTGTTCTTACGCTTCTAATATTTCAACCAGGAAAAAGCAGGTAAAAAATGAACAAAAACATAGGTGGGCATGGACAAGACAAATTTACTAAAAATGCCAGGAGGTTTTTGAAGATTTTTACAGCAAGTTCCTTTTTTGAAGCACCAAAAACAAGGATAGTAAAAATTTGCTAAATTTTTTAAAAGTGGCTCCACCATGATAATTTTTTCTATTTCCACAAAACTGTCAAAGCGCGCTATGATTATCTGCATATTCTTCCTCCAGAAGTGTTAACACAGACCCCCTCAGGCGTACCTACTCTGTTTCTCTCTTGAGGCATTCCTCCCTATGAGGCAAGCAAAGCCTTTCACATTTTAGGCAATTTAGGCAGCTTTCATTACAATTTCTTAGCCATGCACTCTTGTCTCACTGGGTAAAAGCAGCAAGCTCATTAACTGAGGTGTTCACTAAGCCCACTAAGGAAAGCTGTAGATACATTTTAAAATCTTTTAATGAATATTGACATGAATAACAAAACCCAAAATATTTTTGAACCACTTCACAAATAATTCATAAATTATAGAAAAAGTAGTTCTGATGAATAACTGAAAAACACTTTGAAAGAACTATTTCAACTATCTCTACACCAATGAAGAAATTCCAGTTCATCCTTGCAAACAGTTTCATGTGAACGTTTTCTTTAGGTTGAGTAACTAAGTGAAAAAAAAGTTTTGCTCAGCCAGTGGCATATTCTCTTCTCAAGGCACAAGCACAACTCCAAGTGCAGCTGAATGTGTCCATGAATAGGAAAAGATGCATCACTCAGAGTAACTGGGAATCATCCTGCACCTCTTTTTAGCTTGCTACCAGACAGAACTGATTACACATCTCACTGTGGATGAATTCAGTCAGAACTAACTTTGTTGAGAGAAACACGAAAAGTCCTGACACTTGAACTGTGTTCCACTTGTTAACACTGTCAATGGGATCAGAGAGTAATTTATTGCATCGGGCAACTAAGCATGTAACACATGATTCAAACATTTGCATACAATTGCACACATTTTTAAACAGCTAACATTTGTGTGGTATACTGCGTCAGAGGCAGAAAAACTAATCTGGGAAGCATTAGAATGTCAAACATCCTACTTCTACAGGAAGCAACTGATTTCAGATATAAGGAAAACCACAACAGGCAGAATAGATCACAAAACACTTCACAAAAATCGAAGAAAAAACATGGCCCTAGGATTGATTCATTTATTGTCTTGTAAAAATATATGTATAGAAACCTATATACCGGAGTAAGCTTCTATAGCATTTTACCTTTGGAGGGTGAAATGAGAGACACACACACACACACACACACACACACACACAAAAAAAACCCACAAAAGATCAAAAATAGACCTTATATGTGATGAAATTCTTGGCCAATCATTATTTTCCTTTCTACAAAACTTCAAGAACACAACTCCTCTTTGCTGTTGAATAAACGTAACAGAGCTGAAGAAACAGTGCGTATAACCATGGTTGTGTGTATACCTGTATTTCATATCCTGCCTTTTTCCTGCCTCATCAGTTACAGTTTCCTTTCTGATGGCAGCAATGCCACTTTGTTTTTCCACCTGATCTTCTCCTTGTTGCCATTCATTCACTTTGTAACCCCAACTCCCCATTTTTTCCACATTCCACACGTCCTGTACCATCAATTAGATATTCAAGAAAAAGATGCTACAAACACTAGGCTAGTACCAAGTTCTCTCTTCTGTCATTTTTACCAGCTCAAGCTTTCTACATCTTGTGTTAAATGCAAGCATTTCTCTATTAGTGCAAGCCTCCATAAGCTTCCATAAGCTTCTCCTTTTGCTCTTAAAACTAAACCAACCAAACAGAAACCCTCTGCCAAGCTAAGATACACAAGTATAATTCAGAAAGATCTGAAGCTGAGGAAGAAAGGTTCTAAAATCAACTGGAAATATTCTGGCTCTATGCCTGTAAAAACTATACAGTGAGTTGTACTACATTAAATACTTTACTCTCTACTAGTAACAAGATTTACGCATTGCTGTCTAAGGCTCAAAGCCAAGATCTTTGCCCCTACAGGTCAGTGACTGCAAACACATGCCTCAATGACACAGCAAGCTGCCAGAGAGCCAGTATCTTCTGATATTCTCTAGGAGGCACATTTTTAGGCTATGTAGAAAACCTACTGCAAAGACATATAAACTACTCAGACTTAAAACCCATTTCCAGTTTTAATAATAAAGGATCTGTAATATCTCTGAACAGAAGTACATCTCAATAAATACTATGTGACAACATCCTTGGGACATCAATGAAGTTATATGTGATTAAAATAACACTATGATTATATGCAGATTATATGCCAAAAATCTGTAGTTCTAGGGAACTGAGGACTTTACAGGGCTTCCTTCTTGTCTCTTTGCAGGGTCCTACCTTTCAAACATTTAAATATTACTTCTTCCTATGTCTTTGTAGCCATTAAAAATGCACTGAGACCAAAGATTATTTGAGGAAAACATCTAATTTACTGCTGCATGATGACATATGTTTAATAGGTCATGTGTATGAAGTGTTACAGCTGCTCAAATTTTCAGCCTACGTGATGGACTGAGGCAGCAGCCAGCTGTTTCCACAACTCTCTTCTCCACTTGTAAATGCCAGAGCAGCTTCCCAGCACCCAGCATATATCTACAATTCTAACTCTACCTTTCATTTCTGAAACAGTAGCACTGTTACTTCCATTACATATTCATATATTCAGAAATAGCCTATACTGAGGCTGATCAGGGATTTTGCAGCTTAAGTGCCTCTGCAAGGATTTGGGGCACTTGAGCAAGTGCCTCAGAACTAAATATATCATCTGAATAAAGACATCATTCAAGTTCCACTGGTTAGGTATATGCAACAGGAAAAGAAAACAGAACAGTCAAAGGTATCTGAACATCACGGAGCTCAACCGTCTGACATAACGTTATCTTATACTCTGCTTAGTGCACTGATTAGTTTTAAATTCCCAGTCCTAAAACTAGAAAGACTAAGGCAATAATTTCTGATAATTCTTGGAGGCTTCAGCCTTCTCCTGATTTCCAGTTTAAATTTGTTTATGGTCAGGAAATATCTATTTGTCCTTGTGCCACCATATTCCTTCATTTTAAATAGGTCTTTTGCTTCTCCTCATGCTTCTCTCTGATGTATTTATAAGCAGAGTTTTTCCATCTTCATTTTATTACACTCAACAAGATAGACTCTCTAATCCTCTCTATGGAAAACAGACTATTCATTCCTCATATTATTGTATTATCTCATGAAGACAATTTGAGTCCATTTTAATCATGTGCCCATTTTAACCAGATAATACTAGTGTATTCTCATGTTATATTCAAATTAAGTTACGCCCAAGTATTATGAACTGGTTTTAATGTTTTTGACTTTCTAATGGAAATGTCTTGACTAATACTTTTTCTTATCCTATTTATCTTTTACATTATCTTGAGATTTGGTTTCCTTTGTTTGAGTAGTACATCCTTAGCCCTTTCTTCCTTGTTTGTTTCTCAGCTTAGAGTAGAAAATTTTATTAGTTCCTAAATGCCTGACCTTGTATTTTGTACTGCTGAGCTTCAGTTCATCTCTGTTACTCTGCTTCTTCAGGTGCATTCTTTATTATATCTAGATTCTGATCTGTATTGACACTGTATCTTAACTAATTTCTTCAGCATGTTCTTGCTTTTTTTTGTGCCGAAATCATAAATGAAAGCAAGAGTTGACTCTAGGTTAACTCTCAGAGAGCTTCATTGCTGAATATCTTCAGCCTAGCCTTCATCTTCTCAATGTAATTTCTTACTATATCCCTTCTAACCACATCTGTACATCCACTATAGTTGTTCCACCTCTCCCTACTTTCTCCCATTTAACACATAACTACATGTACGACAAGGAATCAAATACTGACTAAGGTTGTATAGGTCAGGTCTATCTCGCTCCTACCAAAGAAAGCCTTCAATGTAGTGTTGCAGGAACTGCTGCTGGTAAACCTCAGGATACGTTTTATATTTTTTTCTATTTACCCAGAGGATCATCTTCCCCACAACATTCATCCTAAAGCTTTGAGTAGTATCTAATTCAACTTAATAAGTCATCAGCTGTAAGTATCATTGTTTCCTCTTCTGAAATTTAGGTACATTTTCTCTGTAATGCAGTGGTGCAGCTCCTATTTTGATGGATTTTTGCCTCCAGACTTAAGAGCCCGTGAACCAGTTCCTTCCAAACTTCTGTGATGGACACTAACCAGTCCCTCTTGCCTTGAGCACTTTAATCTCTGCATTTTACTTTCACCTTGACTGTAATAGACTATTTCCACGTATTCTATTATTGATTCTACTTTTGCTCCCAAATCATCATCCTAACCGAAAAAAATATTTAAATGTATCTGCCTGTTTCATATTATCTCTGTCACATCATCAGTTTTGCTTCTTCCTATATAGTACCCTTCCTATTTATCTAGCTAAAGAACATTCGACTATTTTCAGAATCACTTGTAATCGTTAAATCAGAGTGATTTCTGGAAGTGATCCTCTGTGATATGTCTTTTTTTTTTTTTTTTCTTCTCCTACACCCCATTGCATTTAGCCATTATTTTTAGCAAACTTCTTCATAAGACCATACCCTTTCATTGGGATAATTCATCCTCATGACTTTCAGGCTTCCTCTGTTTTCACATCTTTAGTTGTTTTAGTTTATCAATATTTGTCCTTTTAAAAAAATCAATAACCTTATTTGCAGAATTACTTTAGCTTACCCTTTCATTTAATTTAAATGAAATCAATTACTTTATTTTACTATATTTTTATGGAGTTGAAATTAATGGAAAATGCAACCACAGATAATTTTCAAGTTTAGAGTAAGTTTATCCTGCTTTGACATTTTTTAAGATAACACAATTGCTTCAGGCTGAAAGGCTTTCATCTGGTATGGTCTGAAATGAATCCCTCTAAAATCAATGATGAATGAATCAATAAAAGTTAGTATGACTGATTACCGAGAAAACTGCTACTCAAAGGGATCACAAATCAATCCCATAATTAACAAAATCATAATTTGTTTCTATGTGTTAGAAGAGAAGACACTGAGGGTTTCTTTTTGCAAAATCGAACAGCCAGTCTGAGGTGCATTTTTGAACATATTTTATGCTTTACAGGAAATATACTTGCTACTTTCCAGCTCTGACAGCAGTTAAGAACTGCTTTACATATACAAGCACATGATACAAGATTCTTACACAGTAATAAAACTGCGTAATTCAGGTGAAATATTTTAAGGGTAAAATCAAGCCTTTTGTCTCTGTAGTACTCTTTGCATGCAGGTGAGAAAATTGTTACTTACTAGCCTGCATGAAATGACTAGGTGATCTCTGTCAGTCAAATTTCTTTTTTATATACCACTAGAAAAGCAATAATCACAAGCAACCCAAAATAACTTGCCGCCTTGGCAGTCTTACTGTCAGGCCAAAGTTATACTGGTTTTATTTACTGGAAACAGAGAGCTACTGGTTCTAGGAAAGAATCATCCCTCCACTACCATCCTTGAAACCATCAGTAGGGAAAACAGTTCTAATTGTGGAACATATAATGCCAATGGTGAACAGAAATAAACCAGTAACATGGCATAACAGTTGTATAAAATAGGGAGCCTGCAGAGATGCACTGTTTTTTTTTTTTTCCAGGCTTATGTCTGAAGACAATATACATAATATTAATCATATTTCCTCTTTTTTTCCTTTAAGTTGCCTTTGTAAGGATATCTGAGAATTCCAGCTAACATCTGTCACTGGGCAGTGCGTAACCGAGTAAAACTTTAGGACCTCGAATGAAAAGGAGAAACATTTCGGACAAATAAAAAAGTTTCCTCATTTAATCATATGAAAGATAGATAAATAAGAACTAGCTATAGATAAACAGAGATCAGAAAAAGAGACTGCATGAAGCATTCAGGCAAAACTCCACAAATTTATTTTGAACAATATCTAGGGAAAAAAAAAGTCACAGAGTAACTTAGGAAGCTGTCACCCAATGCATAAATAAAAGCCTTATAAATCACTGTCACGTTGAAATCTATCGTCTGTTTTATAAACAAAGGCTTGGTACAGTAAATTCTAAGCTATAAAACTACAAAAGAGGTTCTTTATAAAACGAAGCCAGTGATTCCACATCCTAGAGCAAAATTGTTCTAAAGTAGAGTCTTGATGCTGTCCATTGCTTGCCACCTGCAAATAGAAAGACTGATTTCCACCGCCCTCCCCCCCGGTACAGAGACTTTGGTGAGCAAAGGCATTAAAATTTTGGAATTCCACTTTGGAATTCTGCATTAGTTCACTGTAAATTCAGTATGGCTTTCTCAGTAATTTCCTTACGGAAAATACGAAGCCTAGAGTTATTCAACTTTTATTTTAAGTGACCTTTATAAACAGAAGAAATATTTTCAGTCGTTAATTTCTTTCTATATTTTAAGCTTAGAAAATGTCTTGGTATGTCACCAAAACAACCTAAACTTTTTAAGGTTAACTGAATGTCACTTTTTTTTTTTTTTTTTTTTTTTTTTTTGAATTGAGATCAAAATCCCTACAAAACCTCAAGCAAAAAGCATTCCAGGAAACAGTTCCATAGTTGATCTATGTTCAGCAAATTAAGCATATATTGAAGTTTGTGGAATAAGGGCCCTAGAAAGTAGATCTCACAAAACAGTTGACATTATTTTCTTCATGTCAAATTAAAGGCTTAAATAAATGCAAATAGGATGCAAATATCCCTTCCAAGGTCATACAACACCCTTGTTAGGTTAATCAAATCACTTATTCAGAAGAGAAGAAATATATAGCTGACTGACCTACTGCAATGGAAATGCCCTACATTTGCAATTTACTCCAAATGCTACAGAATATGGACCAGAGCATCATGCAATCCCAGACATATTTTTAGTAACCTTAAAAGACAAACCTTGGTCCTAATTAAGTCTTTCCCTCTAGACTATCTAGCTGTAATTTTGACTTGAATTTTCTCAGCCTTTTTTCCTCTCTTGCTCTTCTTTGGACAAGATATTTTCATTGTTACTCCAACAGCAACATTACTCTTACAAGATAGCAGTTTGGTTTCTGTTGCCTTAATATGAAAGGGTATGAACACAATTCTAATCCAAATGGTATCCTGTGATAGGTGATTTTCTTCTTTTTTGCTCTTGGGAACATCTTACGTCTAAACTTCTAAAAGATGGTTTTCAGAGATTACCATATTTTCATGAATAAGTCATCAGCCCTTTCCAGTGCTTTCTGCTTAAATAAACAGTGAGAAAGGCTGTAAGTCTGCAGCCCTATTGGTGTTTGGGACAGAAGTCACTTGTGTCACTAAGTAGAACCTTGCTTTTAATGGCTTCTCACACTATAGTTGTTTCAGTCACTGGTCTGGGTCTACAGTTTTAGTGGTGTTTCTTAATGCTTCCTCTAGCATAACGTTCGTAAAGTCAACAAGCATTGTTAAAACTTTTTCTCTCTGAAGCTAAGAACATGCTTGGCATCTGCTTAATGAAGAGGCTACTGCTAGTACCATACTGTCCTGACCATGTCCCAGGCACAATCCATGATAATCTTGTATATGTATCACCAGACCAATGACATTTTCAGTACATCTGCTGCATTTGCCACCAGTGCCATCTGCTCACCTGTGTTGCTTGACAGGCTGGGTTCCTCTCTCGGGAGACAAGGCCTCAGGGAAAGACGGAGGGCCCGAAAAACTAGACTCCATCACTTTGCCCAGCATCGGCCCAGGATGCCTATCTGCTTTTGAATACTGTGGCACAGAGGACAAAGTTAATTCAGGCATAAAAGGCAAAATACATTAATTAAATTATTAATTAGAATTTATATCAAAAGGGGCAGAAAGTACCCTATCATATTTTTAAGTTAATATTCATCACCATCTTTAATATTGACACCATCTTTATCATCCATGTTATCCTTTCCATAAACAAATATTGTATCCTTACAATACATAAATATTGTATCCTTAAAATAAACAAGTATTACATATTTTAGAAAGAAAACACAAAATAAATTTATTTAAAAAGCACATTTTTATCAGTGATATAATGCATATCATTGATAAAATGTAATAGCATAAACCGAATTAAAAAATTCAATTGAACTGAATTAAAAATGAAGTAAACAATTTCAGTCCATCTACTCTGGCTTCTTGTAGCCAATTTCTGTTGAGAAAATAACAGATCAGGAAATCCCTTCCGTCCACATTTTTCCCCCGGTAGTGCAAAAAAACTGTATAAACACAGCAAAAATCACTGCCTAAGTGATTCTGAAGGCAAAGCTATGAAAGTGACAATATGCTAAACTCTGCCAAATGCATGAACACAGGTGAAATAGGAAGATATTACAGTTTTAATTCTTCCAGTTACAATTATCTTGGCTGTCATTTGTAACCCCTGTAGGTAAAATATGCAGGCAGAGGTAGGGTTTTTAAGGTGCCTCTGAAGGTTTTTGACTTTAACAGTTACTCTGCCAGCTGCAGAAGTGAAACTACCTTTGATTTCTGACCTGAATAAATCAAATTGAGCTACGTAAAAGACTAGGTTGTTAGTGCAAGGAAGCTATTTCTGTCCTTTTTTGTGTTTATTCATAATACTAAATTGAAGGTCAAAATGTCTTATAAGACCATGAACGCGAAATGAACCGTAAAGGACAATTAGGGATAAGCTCTGCCGTTCACTGCATCCAAGGTTAGGGTGGACGTTGGCTGGAAGGGTGGAACACACCATTTTTCCTCATCCCTGCTGAGTAAAATACAGGATCCCACATGCTGTCCCCAGCGATGACTAGTGAAGTATTAAGTATACATATAAACTCCCTCTCTTTATATATGTAATGTAGCTCTACACTCACCTACTGTACAATTTTGAACAAGTCTGCCTTGTATTCCCCATTCTCATATTATTTAGATCTGCAGATAACAACTGCTACACAAATGCTACAGCATAGCTAGACACGGTATTACTAGAGTTACGTAAAATAAAGCATCCTCTTTCCCCAGCTTTCTTGGCTTTTTCTCCTCACAATTCATTTTCCCCTTCCTTCCCTCCCCCGAAATGAAGAAGTCCACGTTTGAAGTTCTATTGAAGGAGAGGTGATACAGAGATGTATAATTTCAAAAACAGCTAAGAATGGGAAGGGTGTCACCTTTAAATTACATTCAGAGAGGGTGCTTCAAGGAGATAAAGAACCAGTGAATTTCCTAGACAGCCGACCTTGTGCAGAAAAAGCTTTCAGGTGGTGTGATTAACCTCCTTGCAGCTATTTCCATATGTCATATATTTTGTTGCCAACAGTCTAGAGAGAGGCCAGTAAACTGGAGTTTGTCGATTTTGGCAGATCTTTCAAAGTAGCCATGGTAATAAAAAAATGGGAAATTTGCTTTCGATCTTAGCTGACAAGTCACATTGTAACTTAGACACAACATGGTAATCTTTTAAAAGATTTAACTGTCTCCATCTGGTGCTCAACATATTAATTGTTTTTCTATAACAGTTACTAGGAACAATTTATTTATCACTAAAACCAACAAAAGACAACAAGACACAAAAATATATATATATTTTTCCCCTCTTAAGTATATCAGAAACCTGCAGCCAGCAATGACAAATTATTTAAAACAAGCAAAAAAAGAAAATGAAACCAGATTCTACAGCATGAAAGGGGTGTTAGTTGCTTGATCAAGAAAGAGGTGGGGAGTTTGGAAACAGTGATCTAAGCCCAATTTGCTAGAAAACCAAGCAAGAGATTTATTGTATTGCTGCCAAAATACTTGGTAAGAGCAATGGACAAGACTGGAGATGACTCAGAAGAAATTCTGGAAGAGCTCTGTTTAAATAGATGTTTAAGGAAACCTGTTTGAAGTACACAGTATTATCTCATTTGTATCTCTAACAAAAGGATGGAGTCAATACTGAGAGAAATGGGCTCAGCACTGGTGAACACAATTACAAGCGCTAAGCAGCAGGAGCTCAGAGGCCTGTCAAAATCTAATTTTTTTTTTTTTTTTTAAACTTACAGAACCACAAAATAAGCAGATGATGGAATTGGGGATATGATGCATTTGGATGTGGGAAGAAAAAGCAAGTGATACTTCTGAATACTCTCCATGCAAATAAAAAGCACTGATTCCTTGCAAATCCCTGCAATAAAGCAAGTGACATGAAGGCACCTAGATTTTAACTTAAATCCATAACTCTCCTTGCATTCTCCCTCAGCTGGGGCTTGCCAAGGCAGGTAAGTTTGCACATGTCCCATGTTAGAAGAGTACTCACTTCACACTGGAATGAACCAAACCTTTTCATGAGAATTACAAACTGCTTGTAATTGATGGAATAGCAGACTTGAACACCTCAGATACTCTGTAATTTATTTATGTTTATGTTGTATTATTGTGGGGTATCCCAAAGCCAGATGCTTGGAGTGAATCCACTTGTAGCCAGTTTCCTAGCTCATGGTGATTGCAGAACTAAACGATGGCACTACCAGTAGTCCTACAGTTCACACTTTGCTGAAACCTAATGCTCAGCCTGGGACATACTTTAAGTTCCCTGTTCATGCAGCAAATCTTTCTCTGCTGCCTGTCAGCTGGACAATGGTGCTAGCATCATCGATGTAGGATATTTTTAAGGGGGTCTAAAAATTTAAATAAGCAATTTAAGCTAGTGGTATTTACACAAGTGCCTTAAGCACAGTTGCTGCAAACCTACAAGTTCTTGTTTTCTGCTCATCAGAGGTTTTTTAGGAATGCTTTCAAGAATAAGACCAAGGAGGAGGAGTCTAAGGTCCTGTCTGCACTCACTGCAGTGCTGCGTCTCTAGCAGTTCTAGCACAGAGCCTGTGGAGTTCCCATTTGTGGTGCATGACTCGCATGAGACAGAGATGTGGCCTTCCTGCCTTGCTTGTGCCTATCCTGCTGGGCAGAGAGAGGGTGAAAAAAAGAGCAAATTCTTCAAGGAGGTGAGTTCTAAAAAAATGGCATTTGAAGTGTCCAACACTTTAAATTCATTTCTTGAACACTGTCTTTCAAAATAAAGATTCAGCAACTTAACATGTAGCTTAGGATCCAGGAAATGTCTTATGTAAATGGCAAGTGTTTCAAAAACAAACATTAAGAGCTTTTAACCTCGCATATGGTTTTCCTAATCACACTGCTGTAAAGCAGCTTTAATTGGCACAGAGGTGGGATATCAGGGGCTGAGGTCTAAAGTTCTTTTCTTTTTCTCCCACAGCAATACAAACAGCTGCAAGTATAATGAGTGAGCTATAAAGAAATGCAAATTTGTAATTCATTTTAATACTTGGTAAAAAAATGAAATGTGGCATTAGTCTGCAACAGTAATTTTCTTACATTTACACAACATCTCTCATTTAAAAAGATTCAGAATTGCCTTTCAAACTATGTACACAAAAGATAACTCTTTTTCTTAAGTCCAGTCAACAGAAGAAAAGGAAAAGGGGAATGATTAGGTGAAATAATACTTCACTGCAATTGGTTAAGCTCTTTAAAGCCATAAGCCATTTGAAATGCTATTAGCTCTACCCTAGGTCTGGGGAAATAAAGGAAATCTATTTCTAGGGTGACACATGATTTTGGAAGGGTTTATGTGCCCATCACTAAATGGAGCAACCTCTGAATCAAAATACCACGGTCTTTTGAAAACAGACTTCAATAGAAGAGTTATCCAATTATAACAAGGGTAAGGAAATTTATGAACTATTCCTAGGGCTATCCTAATATAGAGCACAATAAAAAGCAGGATGAAAAAAATTGAAGACATCACTATGTCCCTTTGGAATAGGAAGGAGAGAAATAGAGAAGGGCGAGATACAAAGCAGATAGATTTCCGACATCAAAGGAGCAGATGGAGTGGGAAAGAAAAGACCTCAAGGATTACAACCACAGGCTCTTTGGAGAAGCATTCAGGCAGTAACAGCATAGCCTGGAGAGCTGAACTCTGTACTCAAAACATGATGCAAGTATCAGTACTGGCTTCAAGAAATGAAAAGGACTCAACTGTCCCAAACCCCGTGCTATTTCTCCCCAAACGCCTGGGTGGGAAGTGCAGCTGGGAGCCTCCCAGCAGCGCCTGGCACAGCAAACCCAACCCACAAACATGGGTGCATGCCCCAGAAAGCTCCGCTCTCCTCGCCCGGCCCTGTCAACACGTACAGCAAGCGTCTGGGCTCTCCAGCGGGGAGACGCTCAGCCACCTGCTCCTGGGAGATACCCTTTCCAAGTTCTGCTCTGCCGTCTCACCACTCCTACCCCATTTCTTCCCCAAATCTGTCAAGGTTTGTGACTATTTAATGAACTGTCTACATGCATTCCTGCACTCAAGCCTTTCTAACACCAGTAGCGTTGCTGCCCCACGCAGTTCCGCTGCATCCCGTGAAAGGTCAGTCTGTTTCTTCCTTAGTGCCTTTCCTCCCAAAGGGAAAACACATTAATCGCAAGAAGAACTCACTCCTTGCTAGTGGCCACAAGAACAAGCAAACTATGGATTAATTAGCAGCACTGATAATCGCCCTCTGAGCAGCATTAAAAGCTGAGGAGCAAATTTCGCTTAAAATAATAAACCACAATAATGTTTTGCAGTCTCTCATATCTGGAGTCTGCAAGCTGCCACTGCTGCTGCTGCAGCAGGCGAGCACTGCACAGGCAGAAGGGCAGAGCTACAGTGAAGCTTGTTGACGTGTTTATCAGCCCTTGGAACAACCTAGCACTACAACACACAACAGCACTAGGTTTGATGATTTCTTCAGATTCAAAATTGGGATAATTTTTAAAAGAACTAAGCATTTAGAAAGATTCTAATAATATTTTACGATTTCCTATTATATTGTAATTTTGGCCTTACTAGCAGGATCCTTTTCTTCCGTTCCAAAGGCTTTGCTCAAAAAACAGGCATATGACTGTGGGAAGACAGCAGAGTGGAAAGCAATTTGCAACAAAAGCTAAGTCCATCCAATTCTACAGATTTCTTGCTTCAAATTTTCTTTATGTAATTCATGATTATGAGATTAGGTTAATTTACATATTCAGAACATGATTAAATAAATTCCAAGTTCAGTTTGAACAAACCGACCTCCTTCAGTACCAAAAATCCCTTTGTTTAACTCAAGACACAGGAAAATAAGACTGCCTGCACTATCTCCACTTACATAATAGTTTAAATTCAGTTCTAAATTTTCTATTTACTCTGAATTAACAGTGAAAAAGATCTCTACATGTTTTCATGCAGGTCCACTAATATTTTGCATTGGAAGGTTCAAAATCAATCAAGATTGATGCTCCCCATCTCATCTATAAACCACAGACATGCGTTAAGGCATTGCAGGAAGCTACAGCAGTCATTTCCAGTGCTGAATGCAGAGCTAGGGGCTCAACAAGATTTACTACATTATATGAATATATGAGGATCACTTGAAATAACTTTAGGGAAATAAAAACAAAAACTACTTGCTGTTTTCCATCAACGGGCCTGACAGAAAACATTTTATGAAAGAGGTGAGTAATTTTGTTCCCATTGCTCAGATGGTAATAACAACATGGTGATCCACTGCCATCAGCAGCAGGAACCCAGCCAAGCTATTAAGTATTGTGGCTGGCAAGATTACTTACGTGTTGCAGCTGGACTCGGCTTTGTGCCATACAGTCTGACTTTGCCATCATGCTGGAAGCATTTAGGCTGTAGGTTTTCCTATTCTGTGTTTCTTTCAGCTGTTCATGAATTTGCTTTGTTTCTTTCCTGGACAGAGAAATAAAATTCATGTAAGAAAGGGCTAGTCTGATCTTCTCCTTAGCTGTGATATTTTTATAGCCATGCTTTCCTGTATTCAAAACTTCATCATATTGGATTAGCCAGCTGAGTTAATTCACTAGTGTCTGATATTTCAGTGCATTGGTCATTTTATGGCACAGCTTAAGAACAGAAAGAAAAGAGCTCTTCTGATTAAAGTAGCTTCTATTCTCAAATTACTATAATAGCATGCTAGTTTTTAGAGTGCAGAATTTTGTACGTAAGGAGATCATCCATTACGTATTTAACAATAGCTTGGAAGTGGCCCCAAATGATAAAAATTGTATTTTGCTCTGATTTGGAACAGCAACTTTGTCAAACACAGCAGACATTAGCCCCTATTGGTTATAAAATCTGCCAAAGAACGTTTGACTTTACTTGTAGCTCATTAGACTTGACCCATAGCAGTATCTTTAAGAGACCCACTTTCTGCTCACACACTTGGACCTTGAAAAAGACTAAGAACCAACACTGTATCTGACTATGTTTTGGCAAGTGTTTTGACTATGAGCTGCCATGTCAAAACTTAGAAAGCCACTAGATGAGTCACTATGTTCAATGACATCTTTTTATAAAGATTATCACCCTTTTTTAAGATTTGCTTAAGTACAACACTGAAGATTTGCTGAACCTTCAGCATCTGCTTAAAAGCAGGTATCCATTTTAGCACTCTTCCTGAATACAGGCCATAAACTATAACCAGTATTTGAGACCCTGAGTAAACATTATATTTAAACATATATAACATTTATAAACATAAACATATATTTAGATCCTATTTTGAAAGAGCAAAGAGCATGGCAAATGAAAAAGAATTAAATTACATTGCAAGCATGTTAGAAGCACAACACGTATGAAGTAGAGGCTCATGCTTAGAAATGTATATGAATATGGATGCGTGAGGAAATCCTTTCTCATACATGAAAATGTTTTAAACTTTCAAAATTCTTCCTTTGTCAAAAACAATATGAAAAGTTAATATCAGAATAATCTGAAAAAATAAAAAATCTGAAAGATTCTGTCAAGTGAAATAAATTAAATAATCTTGAAACATTTCATTTAGACTTAACTTCTTGATGTAATCAATTCACTTGTGAAAATAATGAAACTGAATAATTCATTTAGAAGATGTCAAAATGAACCATTTAGCTTTAAAAAATATCCATAGAAATATCCAAATATCCATAGAAAATTTATGGAAACGATTACACACTTTTTATACATAGAAGTTTTCTGAACAGCTAGATTTTATACACTGGTGATATAACTATACATATCCATGTGTCCTATTTGAAAGCCACCCACTTGCACGTAGGTCTCCAAAGTTTTTATAGAAGATCAAGTCTTTTTCTGTTTGTTTGAACATTTTTGAGTGGAGGCTTCATATAAAGTCTAAGCAAAGGCAGACTAATATTATGATCACAGCCTCAGACTTGGGAATCTCTCCTGTAGATAACAATTCTTAGAATTTAATCAAGAAAACAACAAATTAGCCATTTGAATATGAATTTAGAATAATTTTTAAGTAAACTGGAATATTAAACTTCACTGCTGTATTTCTTTAACATTAAAACCAAGTTTCTAAAAGTTAATTTACTGAGAAAAACAACCTTCTAATTGTTTCCTTTTCATGCTTATACAACCTAATATTAATATTAAGCTTATGTACATTAATTTGTTTGAATTATAGGATGGACAGTTAAAATCTAGGAAGTATTAATTTGAAGTTATTCACTTATAAATATATTTCTAAGTTTTGTTTTCAAAACAAATGGCCCTTATATATTCCATATTACAATATTACATTTTGCAATAAAGTACTGTTATTTCTGCAAGAAATAAATTCAAGTCACTGGTATCTATAAAAGTCTAAGCCATAAAGAGCAACTCATGTTGTTTTTGCTGTGCTCTTGGTTACATACGGTAACATATGGTTATGGTGAATGGAGCAACAGCCAAGGAGGTAGGAACCGGTATATTAAAATTCTTGTTTCCCAGCTCCCAGGTGACCCGGAGGCACTTCTCAATACTCTTCATACCTTAGGTCCCAGAAAGCAGTCTAAGCTCGCTTCAGCTCTTCCCTCTTAGGCAGCAACAGTTAACTTCAAGCTATCGTGATATTTACAATACAGGTTTCAAAACAATTCAAAAATAAATTCCAAGCAAACTGTGATTCCAGCTGACAATCCCATTCTACCTTTCCTGAATCCCTTCTCATCAGCTAAAATTCTGACATCTTTACTGGATAGAGAGGAACACCTTATTGTCTCTTTCTCTGCAGATGTAAACATGTAAAGACATTTCCTAGTCAATGGTAATGCGGTTGTCTCTGCTCACAATTTTTCCTACAACCGAGTCTGCGGAGGGAACCTGTCCTAGCACAGCATTGTCCCAGCTTATGCTGCTGGCAGATCCTAGGTCCAAGACACTCAAACAAGTAGCAGAATTTAGATGAAACATGAACCAACCTAAATCTTGGCAGAAAAAAATTGCACAACATTTTTCTCCTCTCTTTTTTTTCTAGAAGCATCACATTAAAGAAGCATTTCTCGTCGGACTGCCCACCCATATAAGTATGTATGTAGGTAACTAAGGGATTCAGATAAGCATCCAAACTTAAATATGGCAAACCTCCACATTATTTGTATACAGCCCCCATGACCAACCTCATGCAGGTGCCATTTATATTAGCTCCAGTTGGCACAGGATTGGGGAACAACAACCATGTTTATAAATACAGTGGCATTGACATGGATGTCACGTAATTGCTAAGAAGTTTTTGCAACTCAAATTACACACATAACAATAAATATTAAAAAATAATGATTGTTGGGAAGAGAAGGAAAAACAGAGTGGAAAGAGAATATTTCATTTGAAGATATTTTAGTACAGATGATTGCACCATTCTTGGATAGTGTAATGTACTTGCTTGCTAGAAATACTAGGTAGGTAACTATATTAGCAGTTTACAGTTACCTACGAATTACAATGATCTGCAGTGAACTGATTCCTGTTTGTGTGTTTCTAACTCACCTTACACTTGTATGTTTCTAACTCATCTGTACATTTACCCAGAAATAAAAAGGATGTTAAGGGGTGTAAAAAAAAAAAAAAAATGCAAAAGGAGATGGTATGATTAACTTTTAATTTTCTAAAGAAAAATTTGTGACTATTACACTAGCACAAAATTACTATTGTCAAGAAAAAGGATCAGAAAGGGCACACAAACTCTTCCTTCCCGATATCAGGAAATATAAACAAGAATACTTATTACTTTTGTTTACCTCTGTGATTGTTTGACTTGATAATCCAGCCATGGGCAACTGTTCAAGACTACTCAGAGTTAAGGACAACTTCAAAAGAATAAGAGAAACTAAAGAATCAGAAAGCAATAAAAAGGACAGAAACTAGATACCAAACACAGCAGACAAAGGCTCTTACTTTGCTTTGAAGTAAAACGCTGCACAAAGCACGGCCACAACGACGAGGCCAAAGACGATGCAGGAGATGGACAGCACCTGGCGCTGGTACACTTCTTCGCTCTCTGTGAACAGCAAAATTGAGAATTATAAAAATATCAGAAAACAGTACTTGGGAAAAGTGGATTTCAGCGTGTCATGGTTTTAGTAACAAACTTGAGAGATTTTGGAGGTCTGGACTGCACGTTCCTCCACAGAATAGATGCTTCTCTGAACCTTCGGTCTAGGTAAGGCTTGTATTGTCTCTTAGGAAAATTTTAGAAAATGGTTCTCAGTTCTCAAAGACACTGAAAGATATATAATCATAAATATCTGTAAATTTTAATATTATCTTTTTTTTTCCTGCATGCTATTTTTCAGCTGTTTAGAAAACCCTGCTGCTACTGTCAAGAGCATTAAGAGCTCCATAACCATGGGGCTTTTCTGGATTCACGCAAGATCTGCCAGAGCTCTCACAGGGTCCCACATGACTCAAGAGGGTTTGTTTTTAGCTACCAGAAAAATACAAGTTTTGATTTGATTGATCAGTGATTACTGTCTGGCACTCCCATGTTATTCCCTGTACTTAAAGGTTACGCACAGCACAGTGAAAAAATTAATTCAGTGGAACTGGATGAAATCCAAGGACTGTTATGGTACATTGCACCAGACACTGCTTTCATGAGAGTTTCTATTTTTTTTAAAGTAATTTCCTTGATAAACCTCATAATCTTCTAATCAATTTGAAAACAGAATGAAAATTAAAAAAAAAAGGTAAGAAAACAATAAAAAACATTTATGACAGCAAACAGAAGCTGATAGGCAGCTAGAGTTTCACACACCAATTTTATCAAAAGTTGATTAAATATAGCATTTTGTTTTATTTTAACTATTCATTCAAAAATGTTAAAATGTCAAATCGGTTGCTTTTCCTGGGGTCAGTATGTCCAGGCATACAACATTATGAAATATATAAAAAAATATATATATTTCCATTCATTTGTTTTGGGTAGAAAACATAAACATGCCTGCTTATCAAAGCATGGTACAAGCATGGCCTGCTGACAAGGCTGTCTTCTGTTCCAGGTTAGTGATCTGCAGGGCAGACCATCATCAATGTCAATACCAGCCCCACGAGTCTTTCACAATAAGAGAAGTTTGCAAGTGAGCACTGAGCATTGAGGTGAATCTAGGCACATGTGGAAAGATCAACCCCTAAGTGGAACATGACTGAAACCCTCTCTCTGTTGTTATTACAATGACTGGAAACTATACACAGTCTTCTAATTGATACTAATTGGTACAAATTGGTAATTGGTACTAATTGGTACCTTTCCAAGAGTAAATACACATGAATTTGGAAGTTTAAACATAGTAGCCATCATCTGTCACTAACAGAAGCCACAGTGCCTTTTCTGTTAAGCATAACACCACCACCCTTTTCACATAGTTACAAATCCCAAATCTCTACTTCTTAATTGCTTCTTTACTTGTTCATTCAATGAGCAATACAGTGACTCAGAACCTATTTCTGAATGCAAAATGTCCTTGGTTCCTGTTGGATTTTTTCCCCCCTCATTTAGTTTTGAGATTCTAAAAGTATGCACTATTTAAAATATCTTTTAAAAAAAGAGTAACTTAGAGTTTTTACATATCTATATGGAAACGTGCATGCAATTGAATAGAAAATCCTGGCAATATTACAGCAAACGTGACACCATTAGATTTTTAGGCCTACTGGCTTGTAGAAAAATCCAGAGCTGCCTGGTAAATTCTCATTGCTGCTGTACTAAATTCATTTTTAACTAGTTTGTGTAAACTCTGAGGTAGGTGTCTTCCATTTCCAGTATTGTACACAAAGACCTAATCTAAAAATATATAGATCTTAGGAGAGATCATACTACTGTAGTTAAAAAGCTGTACAGTTCAAAAAATGTTAACGTCAACCTGAATGCCATTCCCAAGTTTCTACTGCCTAAGATCGCAAATAAAATTGACATCCATATGAACTATAAATTTAGTGTAATATTTCATAAAATTAAATATATATATATATAATTGTATTAAAAGAAACTGATCCAAGTGATGTGTGCAAGAATGTTTTAATTTTGTTTTTCTTCAGTCTTCATTAAAATTTTTTCTTTTGTTATTTTTTGAAAAATGGTGGGTTTTGTGCAGCTGGGAGATTTTGTATGTCCTGAATAGTAATCACTCTCTTGTTAAACATGGTCAAAGCATTTCCAGGATTGGGCAATATTATCTTGCTCCAACAATATGTGAAAATTTAAGTCTTTTGTGTAGCCAACTTAATCCCTGTCACTAGCTTTTAATGCAAGCTGATCAATGCTTTCTTTTCCTTTTGCTTGCCTTATACAGTGCTGGTTTAGGGAACTGCTTATTGATTAATACTACCCTATTTTTAGACACATTTGTTAATCCTCTATATCCTTTAAATCTTTGTTTAGGTATTGGACTCCACTTTTTTTTTTTTTTTTTTTTTTTTTTTTTTTGTCATCTCCAACATGTTAAAGTAATATTGGTTACTTTAATGCCACGAGCCAGGCAGGGCGCCACAGTAGCCTCCGCACAGAGGGAAGGGATGTCACAGGACAGCAGCCCTGGGGCTGCAAAGTCAACTACAGAGCCCTCTGGCCTTCTCAGGTAAACGGGGCATCCCGTACGCTCCATGCCACACGCTGCTCCCGAGTCAGCTCATGCCCCAGCACTTCTTCTGGCACAACTGTACAGACTCTGGACACGAGGACAGCATTGCCTCCCCCCTTCAGTGATTAATATGACAATAGTTTGCAAGTATGTTAGTCTCATTAAAAAAAAAAAAAAAAGATTCAATGTAACTATATAAAATAGATAAAACTGCCCTGGACAGGTCTGTTTCAACTCCTTAACAGCATATGCATTACTCCACATTAAAAAATAATAATAAAAAAAATCTATTCTCAGGTCATTGCATTTTCTTCTTTTTGTCTTTATTTTGACTAGGTGGAATTTCCCTTTTAAAAGGGTTTCAAGCCCTTTGGTTCACAAATTAGAACAGAAAGTTGTGTCCTCTATTACCTGCAGAAAGGACTAAGGCAAGGTTAATAGAACAGATTCACTTTTCAGACTGGAGTCAGACCCAGCTAACTTCTCTTGGTGAACATTCCTACTGCATTTAATAGCTGCTATAGCGATTCCCTCTTGGGGAAGGTTGTTCAATTGTTC
The DNA here is from genome assembly GCA_013398735.1 of Nothocercus julius. NCBI lineage: Eukaryota > Metazoa > Chordata > Aves > Tinamiformes > Tinamidae > Nothocercus > Nothocercus julius. The sequence continues at coordinate 3,887,903 of VZSV01000063.1, read as the reverse complement.
TGATTGTGGTGAGGATTAAAAAAAGTACATTTTCTTGTCCTCATGGAAAGTCTCAATGAGAGTAAAGAGAATGAGGTTTGGTCCATTTCAGATATGATAGGTATATATGATAATTTCATGATACTATATCATGCTTGGCTATTGATATTTTATACTATTTTACACTATACATACAATTACATACCGTTTTACTATTGATATTTTTATACTAGCGAGATCATTTTCTGCGTAAGCAGAAGGCAGAAAAGGAAAGGAAGTGTGTTGAACTTGGCAGAATAACCTATTTCTGAGTATTTGATTCTATGGTATTAATACTGCATTAGCACTAGTTTTGCATGGAATATAAAATATGAAGCAATGAATTAAGTATAATGCTAAAGACTCATCATGAAAAAGGGATGTAAATGTCTAAACCTGACCTCTCAACCAGCTATCCTAGGCCAGTGAACGAGAGGCAAAACCACATTCAAAAATTTATGAATTAAAACCCTGTGAAAAAATTATTTCCATCAAACCCATTCTCAATAGAAAAAAAAAAAATCAAAAACAACAACAAAAAAATCCACTTTGCCTCATTCTATCTGGAAAAAAAAAAGGTTACATATGAACATCTAAAAAAGCATTTACAATGGAAATGAACATGCCAATATTCTCAGCACCCATGGAAAATGCTACTGTTTTTTGATAAACTGTATTTTAACAAACATTTTTAAGGGGCAAGGTTGTAATTCTGAGGGTAGATGAATTTTAAATTTGTGCTCCTAAGAAACGATCATTTCCTTTGTACCAGCTCTAACACTTGCATCTAACCACCTTTCAAAGCCTTGCTGAGCACTTTCAGGGTAAGAAATTTATTAAATCTCAGGCTTGAAGAAGCTCTCTAAGAAGCTAAGGGATGAGAGGGAGCTTTCTCCTCTCTAAAAAAAAAAGCCTGATTAGGAGTTGTTATGCATTGCCAATTCATGTCTAAGACAAGGCAATTCTATTAGGAACTTTATTTTCATTTTATTTCTAAGATTGATACTGTCATTCATTTATCAGCGAAATGCATTACATAAGGCTCAGCAGCTGTTGGGTGCATGTGTGTTAGCTTTCCTATTTAAAAGGTTCATCCTCATACTTTATTATGGCAATTCTAGGTTTCTTAAATAAAGACCTACCATCACAGAAGGAAATGCTCTTCACTTGCTAACTTGGACTGTCCTAGTTCAAGTTAACCGCTATAATTTTTTTGCCATTTTGGAAACAAAGGAGAAGCCCTAGGGAGCACCTCCAAGGAACAGCAGCCTTAGAGAGCAGCTTCTGGTACGTGGCAGACAGAGAGGGACAGGGGTGAAAGGGCCGAAACATTAAATTTTTATTTTATGTTAGATTTTGAGAGTATTTATATTAAAAACACATACACAAGCCAGCTGAAGAAATGGTATCATGGTAATTAGGTGTCAAAGTCTGTAAAGCAACTATATCCAAAGAGATACTTTTCTCGTTTTGTTAAATAACCTTCTTTCAGGCTGGGTTTATTTATTTATTTTCCATGTTTATATTTACAAGTATATTCCTGCAGGCTATCACTTACTTGCCAGGCTGTGGAGCCTTTCCAAGGCAAACACTTGGGAAGACAAAGGATTATTCCTTGTTCTCTCCAACAAGAGATGTAGTTCCATCATTTTGTATGAGAGTCTTAAATGGGGGTAAGATGGTACTGATCCGCCTCTGGAAGGATGAGTCACCCTCCTTTCCTGGCTTAATTTCCTGGCTGCTTCTTAGCATCACTATCTTCCCCCACTGATATTGTTATCTTTATTTTTCTCATTTTTGTTGTAAATCCTACAACCAAACACCCTTTTACACTTTGAAAATGTCTCCCCTATGATCTTTTCTCCTCCACCAGCAGCACGAAAAGTCTTCGCAAGTGCATGCGCCGTTCAGCAGCCGTGGCATGACGTGGCAGCGCCGCGAGCCCGGCCTGCCCGACCTGCCCGCGAGGGCGCGCGGAGCCTGCGGCTGCACCGCGGCCAGCGGAAGCAGAAGGAAGGACACCCGGACACAAGCTTCCCGAGTGAGTTATGCTGCAATACAGCACATAGCTTCTTAAAATATGAACTTCGGATTACTCATATATATAGCGTGTGTGTGTATGTGCATATATAAATATATAATGGACTTTGGTTTAATCCAAAGTTTATTAAGTGCAATGGGCATTGGATCATATTGTATTTTAAAGTCATTTTCTGTAACACTCTACAAAGACCGCCTCTGAGATGTTTATTATGTAAAAATATTATGGCTTTATAAAGCAATAACCCTGCTTAATTCAGGCTTAGTACTTGGATAATTCCTTAGCCCTGAGCATGGCTAACATCTAATATAATAATGCCTGCTTCCCCTCACTGATGTTTTATTTGCTGTCAGAACCTGCGCTGGTAGTACCAGCAAAGCCCTGTCACTGCAGTTTGCCTTAGGGGTGTCCTATGAGGCTTCTACATGCTGCATCTTGCACACTTGCTAATATTGATACACCCCCTACACTAAAACACACACAAATACCAATCACTCTAAATATTAGCCAGGAGACTCCATGTATTTTGGTTAAGAAAATCCTGGGCAAGCAACAAATCAAAACCTTTACCAGGAGTTTCAGTAAAAAACTGCTTCTCTGCAGAAATCCGTAAAAACTATATATGCAGAAAGTGGCCTCTATTTCAAACTCTGGAAAATACGTAAAAATGTACTTAAAAGAATCGAATTATTATTGTTTTTAGAAATAGATCTATCATGTAAGAGATACGTATATATTAAACTTGTAAATATAATTCTAAAATTCTATCAAATACTTAAAAGTACTGATGCAGTAGGATACTTATCTGACACCCACTTAAATTAGTAGGAAAATTCCCACTTATTTGAGAGAGGAATTGATTAGATGATGCCTGTTGCAATGTCAAGGCTCTATCTTCTCAAAATTACCTATGATAACCAAGAATTAGAGTAACCAAAGTCAAACCAAAAGACAAGAGCAATCATTTTGAAAATATAGTACGTATAAAATAGTCCCCTTTCTTTCCAAAAGGTCTGTAAATGAGATGCAGAGAAGTTACCGCAGATGCAGGGAGAAAAAAAAATAAATAAAAAGAAGAAGAGGCTGGCATCATTTTTCTTTCAGAAGCACCGCAATCCCAAACAACAAAGCGAACATCAAACATTTCAGATGTTTCTGAAGGCACTGTCTTTGGAAAACTGATTTCCAAAATGCATCAGCAGCATCCAGTAGCACAAAGACATGTGAAACCCTTTCCACAAGAGGTCAAAACTTACTCCGGATCAAAGCCCCCCACTTCTGCTCTTTGTGCTTTAGCTTAGGGCTGGCTCCATATCAGCAACCGTTCCGGCGCACTTGCAGAGACAAAACAGAACAGCTAAATCATGCTACCAAAGAGCTCAATATCAGGACATTTTTGAAGTATCTGAGTTCAGCCGAATCCTGTCTTAACTATCTTGTTTAACTTCTTCAGATCTGTGCGTTGCAATTACTCGTACATGCCAGGATTCTCCCCAAAGGCCTCCTCCACAGTTAAAGAAAATGCAAATCTTGGCAATTAATCTTTAATATGAAATGGGTTAAAATTGTCAGAACAAATGTATGGGAGGGCAGGTAGAAGCCATACGAAGCCCTTGCCTCTGAATAATGGAACAGACGCAGCATAGATAAAAAGAGGAGTTGTAACATTGGTAAATTCTATTTACTAGAGATTTTTATTCAACAATTAAAATTTTTATTCAACAATTAAAATTTTGTCCCTCAAGTGACCAGAATATGTTATGATTCCCATGAAGAACTCCAGTGGCAGGGAAAAGCTCTAATCTCATTAAAAAACAAACAAACAAACAAACAACCCATCTGCTCCTCCAACTACCCTTTTCGTACCACAACATCAGACGCTACAGAGGCATTCAGCAATGCAACCAAATACAATCACTTTTTTTTTCTAATGTAAAAGAACATGAAATAAGAATTTCTTACAGATTCCAAAGTACTCAGACACGAAATGAGGCAAAAGCATTTTACCTTAATCAACTAGTCTGCTATCAGCAATAGCTTTGATATTTAGCTAATCATGGAAGCTGGGAAGAAGGAAGAGAAAAAAAATTATCTGAATGAATTCAAACCTAATAAATGTTACCTCCTCACCAATTCTCCCTTGCTAAGTTTTCTCTACTGAAACATTTCAAGACTATGAGCAATTTTAAACAGCACCATTAAAGAAATAGTAATAAAAAAGTTCCTAAGCTCTGCTCACTGGACCACTGAAAAATCTCCTATGTTCTGAAAAGATTCCTCTCCAGAGAAGACCAGAGCATCAAAGCAAACATTTCTGAAATAGATGACCATGTGATATACGGCAGGTTATTACAGACACCACTTTTTAACCTAAATTGGAGCAATCTTAGGCAATGAGACACAGAGCTGTTTAAGTGGGCTGCCAAGGGAGCAGAATTTTAGACAAGCTCCACACTACGAACATTAGCCACATTAAGCTATGTTGCTTTTTTGGACTTCAACATATTGATTACAACTTTTTTTTTCCCCCCCCACTAATGAGCAGTAATTACCACTAATGAGCAAGGAAAGCTATTTCTGAACTGTAGATTATCAGTTTCAGTGGTTTACCACATAATGCAACGCATTAGCTACACGGATTATGTTGCATGGCTTTCTTTGCTATTAGCTGAAAAAAGTGGCTCACAGTACCAAGCCAAACATTAACCAAAGAGACAGAGGGCAAGACCAGAGCACATGCATTTCATTGAAAGCTTCTTTATATATGAAGGCACTTATTATCTCACACCCAAGTTATTTTTTAAAATAACAGTTACTGCACTCTATTCTGATATGTGCATCTCTTTCCTATTATATTTAATGCAAATGCTCTTTTGAAGTCAGAAATGAATTTGTATGAGTTTTTCAGATTTAAAAAACTAGCGGGTTGATTAACTAAAACTGCCTCCTTACATTCGAACAAACTCAGAAATAAATTAGCTTCTCTTGTACTCATCCCAATTTTTTTTTCCCAGTGAAGATCCACTGCTCAGGAGCCTGTGGAAATACCTCCCTAGAACTGCAAGCATTTGAAGTAAATTTAAATTTTTCATTTCAACTCCTGAGAGACGTACTTTTCATATGGAATACAATGGAACATGGTATGCGCTCTGTTTCCAAAACCGAAGCACAGAAACCCTGTGGGATCCCTGTTAGAAACTCAAAAGCAACTGAGTGAAGCACAAAAACCCCTTCTTTGAAGTGGGGACAGATACAGTCATGCTGCTTGGAGAGCCCCGAAAGGGAGCGCTGCCTCTCCCTACCTTCGGGGGCTAACAAAGAAAAAGGTTAAAAAAAGATCCTTCCTGCTATGTATCTGCCCTCTCCATCTATTATCCCCTGTGGCAAAGACGACAAGGACAAAGACTATCCCACCACCTTTCCCTGCAGTGTGTTTCTCTCCCCGCCAAGGGCCAGGCTGTGGATGTCACGCGCACAGAACCGCTCTAGGGACAAGCTGGGGATTCCTCCGCAGAGCCCAGCGCTAAACCCACCAGCCCCCTTGGGCCCCAGGACACAGGTCCTAGAAGCAACTCCCCTCACAGGGCAGATACTCCACTCTCAACGTGGTGAGGAGGGAAATCATGTGGCCAGCACAGAAAATTCATTTTGCAGTGGAAGGGGCACTGGCTTCCCCTAAGGATCGCTGCTGGATATGACTCTAAGGGCTGCATCTCCCTCCGGTGACGCAGCTTTCCAGCAGCACAGCCCTGTGGATTTCAGAAGGAGGGATAAACGAACATAAGTGACACAGCTCCTTGTTCCCCGGGGACCCCTCCTGTTTTGCTTTGGAGGGTGCAGTGTCACAGCTGCGCAAACAGCAACACCTAAACACTAACTGAACCCAGGGGCAACACTGCCCTACTTGCACACGTGCACTCGCACGTTACTTCTTCTTCAGGAAACAAACCCCCTAGCCAACGGCTTCCTCCTCCCCAGAAATTTAAAGATCACAAACTTCCATCAAGGCTTCAAACACACACGGAAGCATTTAGCCTACCATTTAACATGAGATCTTCCAAGGAGACTACCAAATGCTTCGGTTGCATTTTGGTTTATATTAAACAGCTAATTTCCTTTGTGCTGCTTTGTTAGCTACTGCTCACGAGCACACCCAATAGCACAGATACAAAATAGCAGTAAGCAGCAGATTTCTTCTCTTGCATTACATGTTTTTTCACCAGTAAACGAGTCTGGGGACAGATCCATACTGCTTTCCCCTGCATCTGTACTGAAGCACCCAACACGAGTGTTTTTAATAAACACTACGCCAGTTCCCGCAGAGCTGCCCGGATGGTGGGTGGTTATAAGCTCCAGGCTTTGAACAAAAGGAGCTCTACACGACAGCAGACAAATCCAAACTCTGCAACAAGATTTTTTTAAATTATGCATCAATTCCCCTTCTTATAATTAAAGCCACTGTCATGCCATTGTGGTTCACTTCTTCCTTCTCAAAGCAAACCCATTCTCTCATACTGTTTACATGAATAAATAAAAGCAGCCTAAGTCTGACTACACTTATCAAAGCCACAGTTTTTTCACAGATGTACTGTGCCCCAGTCTGCATTGGATTCTTCCATACTGAATAAAAGGAATAAATGATGGGAGATAAAATATTAAAGTGAACTACAGGTACTGTAAGGCTGCCACTATATCCACTTGATGCTATAAATTACACTCTTCCCTAAATTTTTCCTCTGCCCCTAGAAAAAGGCACTTCCATCCAAAGTATTCTTTTCTAAGAGCAGGTGCTTTCACAACAGCGAAAGCAGAAGTACAGAAGTTTCCAGAGCCTTTATGTTTTTAAGTAGTTTTGAGATAAAGTGGGAATGATCCAGTGTGGGGAGATTCCTATCAAAGAACAGATCTGTTGCTTTTAACAGAGTAATTCAAAGTATAGTCTAGAGCCAATGAAAGATTGGTAGGAGAAAAAAAAAATAAGTATTACTGATCAGCATATTTGTAAATCTTGATGAAAAGTAAGGGTACTTAAAAACCTTTTATCCTGGCAAATAATAAACTGCTTTTACATTTGCAGATTAAATAGGCTGGATATTTCAGAAGTCTATGTCATTTAACTTTCTTTCTCTGTGTTTTCCAGTTGCAGCAGCAAGCTAAAGTGAGGCCCTAGGTGGGTGGGAGCTGCTCTGACTGCAGCCAGCAGCCATCTCAGCGCGCCCTTTCAGAACCTTCAGAATAACACATAGTAACCAAGGAAAAGAATATTGCATGGCAAAAAGAAAAGATCATTATAGTAAACTTGAAATGGTAAGAATATTGTGAGAAGAGCTGCTCCAGTAAATTCTCAAGTTTACTGCTTTCTAAAGCCAGTTATTTGCTGCTCTGAAGTTAAACTTGCATTTAAGACTAATGCCTTGTGCCTTAACTCAAAGGCAAAAGCTGAGCTAGATACCAGCGCTCACAGCAGGCAGGGAGAAAGCAAGAGGGTCCTCTCCTAATGCATGTGAGCGCTGATGGCTACATGGGGACACCACAGTGAAACCCACACCAAAAAATATCACTGATTGCACTCAGCTCACAAGCAACACCTCAGAAACACATGCTCTGCTTTGTGCTTGCTGCCATTTTCTCCAGTCCTGCATTAGAGTAATAAACCTGAGGAGAAAATAATACACCCCTGGCATTCCTGGCCTGGTCCTGATCCTTTAACTCATTTAGAGGTTGACAAAAATATAAATCTCCATATTGAGACATTTGATATGTCAAAAACTCATATGCAGCACAACGCCTATCGTTTTAGGCAATAAATCAAGTTCTGGGACATGGAACACTGAACGTGTTGTGCTTAGTGCCTGGAGCTACCACGCCGGCTGCTACATCAGTACAAACAAGTCCATGCTTCCAAAGCATGGGAGGAAAAGCAGCAACACACAGCTCCTTGCCTTCGTGCTCAGGAAGTATTTGCTGGGATGTATTTTGCACAGATACAAGTTCAGAGAAAGCTGAGCAGACAGTAGATCCTGACAACTTTCAAAGTTGCACGGTATCTCTGGAAAATGAACCTTTCCACAGAGGTCTCCAATGGATTAGGAGTTTCGTTGTGCGTAAACCCTCCCCACGGCTTCTCATTACATTCCAGAGTCACTTCAGCCTTCTCCTAATAAAAAGACAATGCCAAGTGTGAGATTATGAAATACTCCAAAGTTAAACTGATAACAGTTTAATTAAATGCTGTTCACTAGCAGCGTTTCCAGCATGGCCCAGACAATCAAAGGGAAAATGAATGCTATAATTGCTTCTTTTGCTGCCTTTTCACAGGCTTCCAAGACGCTCTTCCCATGACACTGCCCTTCCGAGCGTGCTGCAGACCTGGCTGCACGAGCCGGCCGCTCAGTTTGGATGCGCGCTGAGCGTGACGGATTCATTTCATGAGCCTGCACTGGGTTTGGAACAGACTCTGCACAATCAGGTTTTGTCTTCCTTTAACTAAAACACAAGGCTCAAATTGTTGAAGTGAATATTCACCAATCTTTCAGCCAACGTCAACAGCAAAATTCTCCTTCGAGCCATATATTCTTGGGTAGTGCACATCTCTGTGCAGCAAACCTCACCGCACTGTTTTTATCATTGATTTTATAAATACAAGCGATAAGGGTATCCCTCCTTTTTGCGTTTGTTTGCTTTGATGTCCCTTCATTCCATAATGCTCTGGCACGTGGTGTGCGCCCTCTGCTCCACCCGGCTTCCACCTTACAAGTTACGAAGTAGCTACATCATCTCCATACGATCTTCCCTCTGTTATAATAACTTTTTCTGTGGTACTAGCTTTCTTACATACTTTCTGTACTTAAAACAACCCTCATTCAATGTCAGCTTGCAAATTTTACTTGGATAAGTAGTTTAAGATCAGTGCCTGACGATCTGCGGCTGTTGAAGCAGGCAAGTTAGTGACACACATTGAAAAACGTCTTCAGAAGTCAGGAACGATTAAATTTACACTTCCCCTTAAAATTAAACTCTTGTTATGCCTAAGAATTATAACGCACACACACAGTAGTCATGGATGTTAAAATCATATATAGCCTTCTGGTAGATGTTCAACATAATTCATTAATAAAGCCCATTACATAATGATGATATACTTAGATTGTGGTAAATACTGCAGTATAAGGTGTCTACTAGAGGCAGTTTACCCTGAAAAACTGGAAGTCTACATTAAAGAATACAGAATGTCAGGGAAACTAAGACTAAAATTTAATTAGCTTGCTTTCATTGACAGAAGTGCTTATGAAAATATAAATAAGAAGTACTAGCACATGAAAAGCAAAATTAATTAAACACCGGAACTCGAGAACAGTACCTTTCCTACGGCACACACAGAAACACTAACTGCTCTTAGCCATATCCTCCAGTTTCAACTACAGAACAGCCAGAAGAAAAGTTCATGTTTCCAAAGCAACAAAAACTTGCAGAGAAGTTTGATTTGTAACAGATAACCACTCGTCCTACATCAGCACTCACTGTCTTGTGACCATTCAGTTAAAGACACGTTTTGCTTTTCCGTAGTAATATCTGCACTGTTAGAGAATCCTCTAACACCTCTCGGCTGCAGCTTTGGTTTTAGCCTTCAGTGCAGAAAACAAAGCCCCTCGCTGCAGGGTTGGCAGGAGGTTAGCAGAAACAGGCACTATAACCTAGATGTACTTGCAAAGTTTGGTTAATTCTAGGGCTGAGAAAAAGGATTCAGAGATCTAAACTTGAAGAGCAAAAAATGACTCCTGCAGGATTCAATTATCACTAGGACTGAGACATGCAATGCAAAACACGAGGGAATAATGTCCAAGCCCTCTCATCCTAGGGTGAAAGGCACTGCTAGTATCGAAAGCCACAACAGCAGTATCTGTGTAAAAACAAAACAAAGCAAAAAAGCCACAACACAACAAAACAAAAACAACATCTCCTGTCTGGGCTGTCTGTAACATGTTTTTGGACTGTCACAAACAGAATACAGTTGTTACTGAAAGCAGTACCAAGTGTAAACAGTGTTTTTCTTATTTATTTTTCCCCAGACTGACACTGATTTTCTGACTCAGAGAGAGACTGGCTGCAACGTCTACTGAATTTTTTTTCCCCCTCAGCAAAACTGCTGCCGTTGCTTTTGCTGGGAGACCCTTCAACGCCGGGCCCAGCTCTCGGCGCAGTGGCAGCAGAGCCCTGCCTCTGTCTGCAGACTCGCGGTGTTTCACGGGGTCGCTGCTGCTTTCGTCAGCGCCAAACGTCTCCCATCCAGCACCAAAGAGGTTTCTCTCTCTTTTCCTGAAAAGGCACCAGGCTCTGCATTCGTTTCTTTCCTCCCTGCTTACCACCAGCTTCTATGTCGCTTACCTTGGCTGGCAAACATGGGCCAACACAAGGGACTGCAGCACTTGCTGACCCCTGATCCAGCGCACGCCGGGCCGCGCACGCAGCCCTGCCAGGCTGTGCTGCAGGCGCTCAGTTACTCCAGGTGCTACTTGTCCCCTCCCTTAGAAGCAGCAATTTAGCAGTAGCTGTAGAAGAGCACAGCAGCCGAAAGGAGGATGGCGGACATGACATACGGAGTACTTTGTATGACAGTACAAACATTATTTCTCCTCTTTATCCATTTCCAAAATAGTGAACAGTCCTGAAAACCCCAAGCCTCATGCTAACAGCATCTCCTGAATGGAACCTCCATCACTTTGTTCAAGTACCACGGTGGCTTTGGGCAGGGCTTGACTTGCTCCTTGAGCCCTGCCTGAGGCAAACTGGGCAGATACTGGGCAACGAACAGGTCTTAATTTGAGAGACCTTTTCTCTTTAGGGGAAAGAAAGAAAAAGAAGAAGAAAACCTTCAGTACTTGAAGTGAAATAGTGAAAAAAGAGACTTCAAGGATCTCAGACTGGACACATCCCTGGTTCAACCCCGACAGCGACCAAGAGCTCCCGGCCTAGGGCAGAGCAGCCCGCGAGGCTCCTGTCCGCTCTCGGCGTCAGGCGGGGCAGCAGCGGTGGGAGCTTGTTTCATGCTTCCGAACTAACCCGGCTCCCCCAAACCTGGGCTTTCCTCAGTCACAAAGCTGCTTTGCTCCAACGTAGATACAATTTTGTCTTCTGGCCAGTTGTGGCTTTGGAGACGTGAGTGTGTGCAGCTCGCGCCAAGCTCCGGGCAGGAGAGGGGCCCAGGGAGCGGCGCTGCGGAACCGCCCGCGCGCCCGGAGCAGGAAACGGCACTGCGCCACCCCCAGCACACACACCGCAGATGACACAGCACCGAGGGCTCTAGGCCTTTTGTATAACCTCTGGAATCACTGCCCTGTAAGCAGAGCGACGCATGTTGTGATACGGAACAGACGGTTAATAGGAGAATATAATGGAAGTGCATAAATTGCAGATCAGCCCGTACACCTTTGCTGCAGTTACAATTTCTAAATGTTATTTCAAAGGAGAATTAATAGCACAGTTACTCAGACTTTGATCCTGAGAGGATAAATCTATGGCTTTACTTTAATCGAACACTTTAGTGAATCAGGTGATTTTGTAGATCTCCCAAATGCATTAATTACTCCTAAGACACACAACTAATTCATGCAGTAGCATCTACTTTAACATTTCTCCTTACATCTCAACAGCTGAGACGCAAATCGACAACACTAACACAATGAACTGTATAACTTCTACCCATATGGTACTTTACATTTTGAGAGTAATAACAAACTTATCAATGAGAAATGACAAAATTTGGAAGTGGGAGTAAAAATCACTTTTTTTAGTAACATTTCCTAGTAACCAAGGAACTTCTGTTCAGAGAACAAAAATAGAGCATCAGTGCAGGGTACCAATGACAATCAACATGCATCTTCTGTACTGGTAGTATTCTTAAGGAAAGAAAAACTGACTTTGCTAACTTGCTATAATTACGTCTTTTGTCATATAATTATGATTTTCATGTGCGTAAATACTCTGGCAAAAATAGAAGTCAAAATAGAAAAACAGAAAACTACACCACCAACAACAAAACTATACAGAAAACTATAACAACAACAACAACAACAATGCCAGTAAACAAAAGATGAATGTAGCTAACAGTTTTTCTAGTGATTTCCACAGACTCTTCCTTCCGTCCACAAATCACATGATTAGGAATCACATTATTTCATTTTTCTTGAGTCATATTTTAATTCATGGAACCTTTAAGAACTGTTGCTTCAGAGATGTTCTGTCATGAACATCATTTTTTCACCTCTAATAGCCATATATGTTCTTTGGAAGAGCCAAGCCATGGCAAGGTTTGCAAACAGGCAGAATGTCACGTCCAAACTGCTGAAATCCCTGCTAACCATGCAAAAGAGACGACTGCCTGCGGCAGACAAAAAACTAAACCCAGATGAAGCAAGTGATTAAAGCACTGTAAGGTTTAGACCGCAACCACGCAACACAGCTTTTAACCTTGAAGCCAAAGAAATTGCACATTCTGAAGCGCTTTGGGGAACTTCAGGAAAACAAAACACCAGGGTTAATCTGTCTTTACTTGCATTCACCATCAGAAGAGTGCAAATAGCACAAAAATCTCTGATTAAAATAAAACCTTCCAGAAAGGCACTATGCATAATCAGTATCCTGTGTGACTTTTCAACCTCAGAGACCTCGGTATCTTCTCCCAGGCTGTCACGCAGGCGGGTCCCTCGCGCGGCCCCACACACCCCGCGCCTGCCCCGCACGGCCGGCGCTTCCAGCCATCCCGCCGGCGCGTCCGGAGAACAGCTCAGCCCACCCTAAAGCTGCCCAGCAGCCCTCTCTCCACGTACCTCATCTCTCTCCACTGGTTATAGATTGAGTGCAGGTGATTAATTTAGGCCAGAAACTTTTAATTGGGTACAGCTGGATGGGCTGAGACACACTTACACCCTGGGCAGCCCGGTGACGTCCCTGCTGCAAGTACATTGGAGAATAAAGCACGTGCATGGAGCACGAGCCAGGATCTTGCAACATTGATATTGTGGGTGCCCCACTGGTGGCCTAAAGCATCAGGTTGCCTCTTGCCTGCTGTCTTCATCTGACACACCTTGCCTTACCTCTACTGTTTATTTGAGTATTAGATTGTCACAAGGTTTACATCCATGCCTTCCATTATGGCTGTAAAGTGATTAGCATTTTTTGGGTGCTATCAGAAATACATAATGAAATAAGAATCGTAATTAATAATCCATCAAACTGCATTTCTTATACACATTTTAAGCATTTCATTAAAAACACTCTAAAAAAACCAATATGCAAAATGATGTAGCAAAGGAAAAGTTATCCCTAAAGGGAGATCATTAGTCTTTTCTTCCTTTCACTGATAATGTTGTCATAGCAACAGTAGAAAAGAAAGAATAGTCTATTAACTTCACTTGGATTTACTGAGTTGCTTCTTCACTGTCACCATTCACCACAAAAATAGAAGAGCTGCATCTCAGTCCAAAAGAACGAAATCAGCAGCAGCTCAGGCAAAACATCTTCCAGCACTACAGGCTGATGCTGGCTTTAAAAATATTCACTAAAACACAAACATGAGCATCCTGTTTGATTTCTTGAACACCGAGAAGAGATTTTAATTATTTCTTAAACATCCTTTTCACTGAATTTCACTGAAGGCCAGAGATTTGGAATATATAATACAATTAAAACCATTTAAATATTAGATAATATTAGGAAGGAAACAACACAAAAGAAATGTAAAAAGAACCTAACGTAGATTTTCAACACCAAAGCTTGAGTCAATTCTAAATGTTTATCCACCTTTCGTGACTATGGTCCTCATTCAGGAGACTGCAAAAGGACATGGCCATCAATAAAGGCCCTTGCAGAAAAGCGCGTGTTCGCTCAAAGCCAGGCCTGTGTTTTAAGTATCTTGTCAAGCTTAATGCTATCAACATTCTCTGAAAGCTTACAGATCTGTTACGGAAACATGCACGAAGGAGAAAAACAGGGGGCCTAATGCAAAAGAAAATTGTTTTTTAAAATGTCATTCCTTTAAAGTAAAAAGGCTAGAAGCATCAAGTAGTATTCCTGGATAAAAAAAAATACATAAGACTTAGGGGAGAAAAAAAAAAAGAGATTTGTATGTGAGTAAATATTGTATTCAAATTCAACATTGTATTCAAACATAATGTACAGTGAAGTTAATATACGAAGACAGAGATAGCAAAGATATAAAACAAACTCAAAACAATTCTTTCACATATGTAGCCCAGTGCACTGTAGGTGCCCCCCATAAGCAATATCCTCCCAAAGCACAGAGGAGGTTAGAGACACCTGAAAATAACTGAAGGCTGCCACTTATTACTGGCTTAAAAAGAGGCTTTAAGCTCTAGTATAAAAGAAATAAAGTAAATTTTGATTAACAGATGCAGGTGTTAATACATGACTTATAATGATTTACAACTAATTCAGAAGATTAAAAAAAAAAAAAAAAAAAAAAAAAGTAACATCAATAGCAAAGGTAACAGCAATACCAAAATGATCAAGGCATAGAAATGGCTGCAGACACATAGGTGCAGTGAATGATTTAAAAGAAAAAACTCTAGAAATGATTTAAATAGCTCCAAAGCTGTTCTCTGAAGAACAAGGACCCTAGAGCAGTGGCGGCAAGGGGCACAATCTTTGGAACAGGAGAAGGCTCGGCAAGCAGGTCTACCAGCACAGCTCTGCTGTCAACAGGAAGCGTCGATATTTTTAAAATGTTGACAGCAAAAGAACAAAGGTAAAATGAAGAGTTTGAGCAAGCAATAAAGATGATAAAGGATAAAAATAAAAAAATAAATAATAAAAAAGAAGGACTGATGGTCCTGATGCCACGAAGAATATGGAGCAGAGAACGACAGAAAATAGTAATGCTGTGTCATGGAATATATTTATGAGAAATGGAAGTAAATCATATATTGGTATTTTCATGAGTTTTTATTCTCACACCCTATTGAGAGAAAAAAATTATAAACATATTTATGCTTTGGATTCATAAAACATTTGGGAATATTGGTATTTTTGGGGAGGTGGAAGGGCAGATGACAGACTTCAGAAAAACACAGTTTCCCACCATACCTGAAGAGCAATCAAGTAGGTCCCCATTTTTATTGCATGGGTGAAGCAAAAACTAGCACCAAAATCCGGCGCACAGAAGAGACATCCAGTAAAGCATTAAAAACACGTTTCATCCCCAAGTTCCCAAGGCAGTTTGTCACATAAGAAAGAGTTAAAGCTTTAAACTTAAAGGTGATTCTGATTTTTTTTTCCACACCAATATTATTAGATTCTCACTGCACATGAATGAGCACGCTGAACTGGATGGTTACTGAGCTGATTCATGGCCTACAGCCACAAAATCCAATCCATACAGGTTCTGAGGCACTGGGAGGGAAGAAACATAAGAGTATCAAACCCTGAAAGTTGAAGAGAAAAATTACAAATCACTTAAAGCCAATCAATGGCAAACATTCCTCACCCCTTCACAGGACAATGCCGATTACAAAGCTGAATAAAGCGACATCAATCACCCTGCAGGTTTTTCAATTGCCTTTTAGATGCCCTCTATCCACTCCCAGGGCATCCATCAATTAGGAACCCACGAGGCAATATTATGAAGTGGATACAGTTTTGCCAGCACTGTTCTCACTAATCACTGCCACATGACGTCTGCAGACCACTCGGAAAGGATTAAATTCACATATTTCTTTAATGATTTTACGAAGTAATTCACTTCTACAGGAACAAAGTATTGAGGAATCTTTTTTTTTTTTTTTTTAAACCACATGACATTTAGAACATAGAACTTAAAATATGTAAACCTGGAAATAACACGAGAGCCTCTAAGAAACAGCAGGATTTAAGACAGATACAATTCACTGCTTGCCCCCAGATCATTCTTGAATCATTTCTTAAAGGAAATTCATTTAAATATGGCTTGATCTATTACTATGAGATTTATACAGGACTCACCTTTTCCTCCTCAGGGTCAAAAAACATAGTTCAGTGCAGGACTCGCTGCTAGGGGGAAGGCTGAAATACTCTGGTACTAACTTACCCTGAAAAGAGACTTCTCCGTCAGGCAAGAAATCTGCTAAAACGGTATTTCTACTAAAAGTACTCTGCAAAATTTTATGAGAAAATGACTGAAATCAGAACAATTTACTTGTTTTGTTTGGTGGATTTACCTTTCAGCATTCATTAAATGAACATAATTACCTATAGTGCCTTTTTTGTTGTTATTGCTGTTTTGTATTAATTGATCTGCCCAAAGTATAAAGGTGCAAAGAAACTTCAAATAACAAAAGTTGTGGGTGTCATACTGTTACTATCACTGAGGCAGGTATTAATTTTAATTTTCTAATTTCACATTTTTATGACATATATTCTCATAACGTAACACAGATGACTATTTAGAGCTCAACATTTTAATATGTCTGCCTCAAAAGGCCACAATACAAAACAATTCCCAGCACCATTAGCATTACATTCAACACACAGAAAGTCAATCCACCTTACACACTCAAAGAAAAACACAGCACAAAAGACAGCTCAGTTTTGCTTGTCAGAAGTGAATCTTTCTTACCCTGAGAACAAATTTAAATTTGTTGAATGAGAGTAATAAACAAAGTGTAGAATATATTCAGAGAAAGATGCATCTCCTATTTTTTCATTAATATCCCATGTATCCCATACACTAAATGTATACTATAGTAACAAACATATTTTGTTTCTCTAAATCTGATTAACTATGTTAACATTGCTGTATTCATTTTCTGAGCTTTTATATCTTATGAACTAGGCAACTTAGTACACATCACAACTCCCATTTTTCTAGGAGAGCGTCATTTCTGGAAGGAGACATTATAGCTACAGATAATTAAAACTGTGTGTGTGTGTCCCTTCATCAAAGCTAAACAGAACAGTTGTGCAATTTATGACACTAATGAAAAAAGGCATAGAAAAGAAAAATATGAGGTGGGTAAAAAAGACTAAGTGGAGAGAATAAGAATGTTAGTTAAAGAGAGGAAGGGTAAAAACTTTTAGCTTTGCTTTACACATTGCATTGAATTTCTTACACATGCTAGACTGTCAACACTGCTCAGGACCTATTTTTCAGGTTCGGGTGACTTGGAACTAATCAGAAAAAACGCAAAGCCAAACAAAACCAATGAGTTCACTTCATATGTGAATTGAGTCACACATTTGTTCTCGATTTCAAATCCCTTTTGGGCTTCCAGGTGTTTCTGATCAGGAATCACGAGCAAGACAAAGGTAAATTCTCTAAGTTCAACACCAGCTCGCAAAACCTCCGGTCAGCTCTGAGAACACGTGAGGTCCCTGTCGCCATCAACCTTCCGCATTCGCGGCCTGCACAGAGGTACCCACAGAGGTCGCTGCTGCCCTCGGCGCTCGTCCCGTGCGCAGGGGCGGCGGGAGCGCCCGCGGGCAGCGGAGCCCGGCGGGCCGCGGGCCCCAAACACAGGGAAGCCTTGGGGCAGCTCCAGCACTGCAGCCCCTCAGTGATCTCACTTTGGGTTGCCTTCAACACTTAAAATCTTGTGCTTTTCGAGACTAAGGCAATTATTTCCATGACAAAAGGAAACAATGCACATGCCCAGCCTTTAACAGCAATGTGTGGAAATTTATTAATAGAAATATTAATGCTCTTAATTGCAAAGACAATTCTTATCCTTTCACTTCTTCTTGACCAACCTGTTGGTTTATTTTTTCTAAATCTTTGGTTATTTTCAGTGGATTTTTTTATGGTATTTCACATTGAACAGTGAAGTCACTAAATTATTTCAGGCAATTCTGCTGAGACTGTCAACACTGCGGCATTTTCTGCCTCTCCATTACCAGGTTATTATGTTGTCTTTCATCTTCCTTTGTATTTGAATATGGAACACAAAATTACCAAAAGAACAGAAAGAATAACCACACAGTAATATTGTGTTACTACAGACACCAGAGTTCCACTTGCTAAATACCATTAATATATTAATTCACTTACCACTAAAATAAAAAGGATTATTAATATAATTCATATGAGAATTACTGGACAGTTTATCTAATACAGCCACAGTGACTTAACTACACAGATATTATCTGCATTATGCTTGAAAAATCTGAATCCCTACTAAATACCTAGAAATATCTTACTGTGATCAACTTCGTTAAATGACAAATCTGCATAGTAAATAAAAAGGTTTTCTATATTCTGCATGCAACAGTTCACAATTTTGTGATTAATTAAACGTTCCTTAAGGACAGCACATACAGGAGCAATGTGTGCACGCATACACACACACACTTATTTTCCTTTTCTGCTGCTCTAGCTTACTACCTGCACAAGGTAGAGCTGTCTAGTCTGAAACGAATACTGGTACCGAGTAACCGAATGAACAAAGATTTTCAGCACAGAAAAGTTCGTTTGTAATAAGATGAACAGACATTGATAGGGAAGGGAAACAGAGCCATGAGACAAATTTCAATTATCATGAAAATAACTTTATTGAAACCCATCAGCCAGACTGCGGGAAGGACGCAACACTTCTCCTCGTGCCACTGCGCTACAGCTCCTGTAAGAGAAAAGAAAAGGGAGTGCATGAAAAAAATTATCTAGTGCTCTACATAGCGCACTGCCAATTTTTCCACACTGCTTACCCTTCTCCTCCGCTTCCGGCAACTACTGGCAGTTGTGACATTGTCGCTACTCATTCTAGGCATAGAGGACACAGAAAGATTTAGTTCATTGTCAGACACATTAATTAGTCTATAGAACTGCAGCATTCAAGTGCACCACTATTGTGGAACATTTCTTGTGTTACTTACCTTGCGTTTCTGAATCCTTGCTGGGTTTGCCGGAGGAGACAACATCTATACAACACCTTGAAGTGGGAGAAGGACAAAGTAACAGATTCACCGCAGCTGCATAAAACACGGCGCAGCTCCGGCATTTGGCACTTCTCCTCCTGTGGCAAGATAACTTCAGGACACGGTGAACAGTGTTCTCCAAAAGCCCCCCACAAAGCCCAAGTTTCACAGCCACGTCTCACACTTCGGAGCCTCTTCCCAGGCCCCCTGCGCGCCCGGCCGGCGCAGCCTCCAGGAGGGGCTGCCCGCAACGTGCCACGCACGCAGGTCACTGCTGTGTGTTTTTGTGTCTGGTTCGACTGCCATTGAGCCCAAGCTGGAGGGAGACCGGCCGCGCAGAAACCTCGGGGCGGCGCGCGGAGCCCCAGCAGCAGGAGCGCGCAGGGCGCCGCGCTGCTCGCAGCGACGCGGCACGGCGAGAAACCCGCTGCATGCGGACCGGGCACTGAGCCCTGCGGCTGAACCCCAGCGTCCCAGCCCTTCTCCCCGAGGTGCCAGCTTGTAAGGTGGCCTTCAGCATGTTCCCCAGACGCACTTGAGCCTTCAGTGCTGACGTGCAGTTTCCCCAGTGGGTATAACCATGGGCAGAGCTGCCTATGTCCCCAAGGAAACCTCCATTTATCCAGTACTCTCATAGTGCACAAATGTCAGCTCGTTCTATTCATTTCTCTGTTCTGGTGCTCATGGCTCCTCTTCAGAGGAACCTGTGGGAAGTGCTGAAGCTCCAAAGCTGTTTCATGCCTCCAGGTGCTAGAGTTATTTTGCAGCATACATAAAAAGGATGGGTGTTTCACCAAGCAAACACAGCAACACAGGTCCAAGAGCAAAGTCCTTGCTAAGTTCAAGGAGGGGAAAAGAGAAAAAGTTACTGAAAAGTTGGACAAGATGAAGAACCACGGGACTGAAAGAGAAGTGACAACAACCGTATTACGTGTTGTGAGCATCAGTACCTATCTGGAGACCTGCTATTAGCTCTCCTGGAATTTAAGTGAGGAGCACAGTGGTACGATACAGTATTTCAAACACTTACAGTTAAGAACATCATATTTTGACAGATATGAGTACAGAGTCTCTGCAGTTGCTTGTCATCAGGAATCCCCAATAACAGCTTGTACAAACAGGAACACAAAGCAGCCAGTGCCCAATTATCAACAATCATACTTTGATTTATACTTTGCCATGATTTATACTTTGAAGTGCATGCAGGGTGAGCTGAGCTTCATTTTTAAATGCATGTCCTTTAAAATACATACATTCCTTGGTCATGTAAATCAATGCGTATCCCCTTTCGGGCATGACAGGAGTGTTATGGAGATTTTTAAGAGTATGATAAACACATATGCTAAATTAGAGCAGGCTAATTATATGCTGAAGTCTAAAATTAAGGTTAGAGCCATGGAGGCGAAAGCTGGTATCTATTTTCATTGCCTGTTTGCTGCTGCAAAACTGATGGTCAGCTCCTCAACTGCACATTTTGTGAGCTGCACAGGAATCAAGGAACTTGCCTTTGTATTTCTTGTCCAAACAGACAAAATAGTCAATTTTTCAGTCTTGGTTATACTGCTATCAGCAAAAACAACCTTTGTGTCCTGACAAAATCAAAAGGTATCTGTCACAGTGAACAACACAAGGTCACAGAGCAGATTTAGTTAACTATATCATGTCTTCCCTGAGCCTTAGGCATTAGACCAGCTATGATCAAAATGAGGCAATAGAGAGAGTCAGCAAAATAAAAATAAAGGATTTATCTTCTCCCATAGCTTCTACATTGTAGTCATTGCAATGAGAAGTATAAAGCGTAATTTTAATAGCATCCTATTCCTGAATTAGTTTATTTTTCTGTTCAAATAAATATTTAATGATTCCCCACTTACAAGGAGTATATCATTCTTATTTCACTGACTTCAGTGAAGTTTCTTCTAATTAACCGAGGAGAATTAATTGCAAATAACATTTATTTCCTGAACAAGACCTGAGTACCACAGCTTCACAAAGTTAAAACATCACTCATCTGCTTTTCCAGATTCACACACCAGCTCATTCCTCTGCAACTGCTATACTAATTTTGCAATCTACACATGGTGAAATTAAGGTTAACATCATAATTGTGATTTTGGTTTATACACCTGATACTGGTTTAACTGCTAGACACACTAAAGATGACAACTGTTTCACATCATGTGATTGTATTTCCATCAAAACTCTAGCAGTCTGTCTACTGTGCTTGTGCGGGGCATTTTATTTCCATCTGCATCCATTGTACACCACTATTTCAGAGTAAGGAACAAAGACTCTGCATCATCAAATCCAGTGTTGCGGATGAACTGCTGAAATGGTCATGTTTGTTCAGGTACTACAGCAGGTTGTTCCTAAAACTCACCCTCACACTCCACCCCATAGCACACCTTAACTGCACCCACGTTTGCTTCACAAGAATGAGTAAAACGGGCAAAACTGCCAAGCCTTTTGTCTCTGGCACCAACTGCCTTCTTGCCCAGAGCACTGGGCCAATGCCCACATCTCCCTCTCTCTTTCTAAACATGTGATGAAAAAGACACTGCAAAGCAAAGCCAGCAATAACATTGACGCATCAGACGTGCATGTTTGGGAATACACAGTATCATATGGAACATAAGGTAGATACTACGTAACAGAGGAAGGTGGCTCAGGAATATGACAGGCTGGCAAAACTGTCATTGTGGTGGATAAGCCACCTGCCTAACTCTTGTTCACCAAATCCTGCACATGAGAACGTTGGCCTTGTTAAAGAATCTGGGTTTAAAGAGGTAATAACAACGTATTCCTTCACACAGCATACGAGTAGCAACTTCTGAGCCTTGCTGACCCAGGAGCTTGTGGTGGAAAACAGTATTGGCACGTTCAGAAGAGGATCAGAAACCAACCTGTGAGGACCAGATCCCTAAAAGGGCTCGCGTGAGCCCGAGGAGGGCACTGCTGCAAAGAGAAGCTCCCTGCCACACTGCATTTCGGCTTCACCCACTGCGCACCGAGTTCAACCTTCGGCACTCACCTATACAACAAGTCCATGAAAAAAGTCGTGAGAGCACTTCTCAAAACTAGGCCAGGTATCCACATTTTCGCTTAACTTCCCATAGCGCTAGTGGTTATTTTTTCATTTTACCCAGTTTCAAAATGGTTCTAACAAAAGGTGCTATGGTATCGCCCCTTGCCTCTTCACTAGCATTCAAAAATCAAAGTGAAGATATCAAATGCAAAAATTCTGCTTTAAAAGTCAAGGTTAACACTCTGTTCCTCAAAGAACAGGGGACCTTCAAAAGCGGAATTTCCAGACAGATGACAGAAACGGGATTCCTAAAGCACATGAACCTGCAAATACAAGGAAAACCTTAAGAAAAACGTGCCCTACATAATGTACAATAAAGGCTAAGCTCTGCAACGCTTAAATGCTGCTATTTTTGGTAATTGGAATAATTCTACTTTTCTCATTCCTCGCAATTTGATTTTCTACAGTACCATGGTACACTCATGAGAAAGACTTTGCACCTTACTACGTGTTCGGTAAAGACTATCTTTGCTTAGGCTTCCTAAGTACTCTTCTTCACTGGGAAACCCGAACTGGGACAGTTCTCCACATATGCCCCACCAATACAAAAGTAGAGGCAAAAATCCCTCTGAGTGCTGGTAGCACTCCTGCCTCCGCAGCCTGGCACCAGTTAACATTCACCACCGCACGGGTCCCATGAGACAGCTCATGCTCGGCGCGTTAAGAGAGCGCCCACCGCGCCACTTACAATCGTTAGGCTGCAGTTGTTTCCCCAGGGCGCTGCCTGAACCGCTGCTAGGAGCTCGGCCACACGGGGCTGCAATGGGGCCGCTGAGCTCCGCGGAGCGGCGCTCCAGCCACCACTGCTGCTGCTGCGGGAGCCGCCGCCGCTCTGGTCCCCGGGGAACCCCGCGAAGGGGCCGACCGCACCGACCGCGGCCATCGCTCCCGCTCACAGTGATTTATGTCCCCTCCGCGCTGTTCCAAAGCTGACAATGGGGGGCTTTTGAGGGCTGAATGGGGAATTAAGGAAATACAAGGCTCACCTGCATAGAATACATAATTTTCAGATGGACTACACGGGATTCGCAGCAGCCAGTTGTGCGCCAAGTTTATCTGCCAGCTGCTCTGACCGGTTACCGGCTTGCACACGTAACGGGAATGGCTGCTCCGCCGAGAGCGGTGGCTGCGGTTCGGCTTTCAATGCTCCTATTTTATGGTACAGACTTGCAGCTTCATATTCAGTAAATCAGAAATTAACCTTAATTGGTGACAAAACCAGTGATCAAAACATCCTCTGAATTTTTGGGTCTTCATAATCTCCCTAATCATTTTATCCGACAGTATTTTATCCTGCGTCACTCCTAATACGAGTTCGTGAGCTTGGCAAGATAAACCAACTTCCAAGAAAATCTGGGTACAACACAATATAATTAAATGATATATTAAAAAGTAATTTTTATGACTTCCACGTGCATTTGCAAGGTCTTTGCATGTGCTCTCGGTCATGGTTCACACAAGCTGTTCTGCACAAACGGTGCACCGAGGGCGAGCTCGGCTTCGGGAGGAGAATCGACTCTTCCCTGCTGCAGAGCAGCTGAATGGTGAAGTGCTGCTGACCTATGAAGCCTGCCAGTGCCTCAGGGCACCTACACGTCACAGGGCCGCATCTGAGCCAAGAGAACAGTTTTTCCCTTACAAACTTATAAGTAGCAATTCTCATTAATTATTCATTCCTGCTTAAGTTTTTGCTTAAGCTGATGTGAACTTATTAGTCATTTTTAAGAAAAATATCCTTCTACGTTGTCTATTAAGAGCAAATGAAACAGTTCATGTTAAACCTAGTTACATTTTAATATTAGTCAACACCCAATCCTGAAAAAAAAATCAAGCTTAAAATTTACTTTCTTTTACATCAAGACAGGCATTAACTCTTTCCTAAAATCTCACATAAGATGTTATTCCTCAGATATCATGATTTGGCCATATAGTCTTTACGTTATGCTTCATTAAAGGCAAATAAAATATTCCAAAATCATTACGTAGCTTTTAGCCCTCTAACGATGGACAAGTAAAATGTGAAATCCTAATACAATTTCAGTTGTAACCAGCAAACGTAACAGGAACTGCTCTGAACACCCAAATCCCCTGGTGGAGTTCATGAGAATCTTCCCAATCGCTCCCACATGCTTGGGGTTATGGCACCAAGATAAACATTAGCAAGTGGAAAAGAGAAGTGAAAACTTACCCATGAATTCAATTCCTAAGTGGTCTGCTACACCCGAGAAGGCATGTAAAAGATGACAGAAAAAGAGAGCAAAATGTTAGAAATAGGACACAACACAAACATCACCTCCGTGGTCGCGTGCAGGACGAACTGTGTGAGCTGTTAGGCGGCTCCGCTGCAGGACTCCCCGGGGCTCGAGGACCTGCTCTGTAGCTGTTGCTCACATAGAGGAAACAACCCCCTGACCCTAGGAGGACACTCTAGAGAGACCGTCACCCGAGGCTGGCGCCGGTGGGGATGGACACGGAGGCCTCTCTGTATTTCACTATGTTTGCGCCTGACCAAAAGGCCTCCAGCCAGCTCCCCTAGGGAATTGCTTCTCTGCCTCCTGAGAACCCTCTCTGCAATTCCTAACTACTTGCACTCATTAGACAAGCTCCTTGCTTTCATTTTCTCTGGCAGAGATCAAAACCTAGAGAGATAAATGACAGACTTTTACTGACTTTTGCAGCTCTCATTACTGCGCACTGGCCACACTCAAGGCGAACGTGACTGCTGTCTGTTTTACAACAGAAAACCCCGCAGTGCAATAGGAATAGGAAACAGCAGACCTGCTGCCTGCTTAGCAACAAACTCTAGCAAAAAAAAAAAAAAAAAAAAAAAAAATTGACTGCATCTACTATATGGAAATACAACATTTCAGGACTAGTTTTTTTCCACATGTCTGAAATTTGGCTTGCATAGGCGATGTTTTAGTGCACAGTAGATTAATAATTTTAAATTAATATAAAATCTTCATTAATTTTAAGCTGGTATAAAGTATGCTTAATTTGATACCATGTGACTAAGTAATATTAATGAGTCCATCGCACAGAATTGTGAAGGGATCCAACACCAGGGAAAATTATAATTGGCTTTTCAAGACTGAGGGTGTAGGATGCTAAACTTCAAATTCATATCGAGCAGCTGCAGGACAAACACAGCTAAAGTGCAAAATACCTACAGTTCTCTTCTAGCCTGGATATGCATTATTTTCCTTTCCTATGGGAATTAAAAAGGTTTTTGCCAAGAGCAATAAGACATTTTTCTTTACATACAATAATTTTTATTTATTTATTTATTTTGAATTGCTTGTGTGTGCCTTTCAATTTATAATCACGAGTGCTCAGAGCCAGGCTGTGCTGCTTGGAAATTTATAAAACTCTTTGCCCGTGAGTCAATACATTGCAACTTTCAACAGCTCGCTTATAAACTATACAGCAAAGTCAAAAGAAGGTTTCCAAAATAAGCAACAATAATTTTAAAGACCACTGTAAGACCTGTCAGCTCCTGTACCTGCAAGGAGGATGGGAAACGTCAGGCTTCCTGATGAAAGCACCGTGAGCTGGGCACCCTTTGCAGCCTTCCAGGTGGCCCCGCCAGCTCCACACCACTGGCAAAGGGCACAAGAGGTGCCATGTGCTATAAGCACCTTCTTGCATGGCTTAAGACAGGCACGTTGTTCGAGACTAGTGACAGCCAGAGTAATCTTTCATTACTGGTATTAAATATAAAACTCCAAACCATACACAGGTGCATTCCCTGTCACAGGCTCCCAAACTGTATTCCCACAGTCACCTAGAAACACGTTGCTGCATTTCTGACAGACGTGAGTTTTTACAAAAGCATGAGATCAGAAGTATGAGAAGTGCATTCAGAGGTCTGCTTTTACTGCTTTACTTATACAATGCTATTGAACGGTGCAAGCCTATAAAATCTGCACGTATCATCTGCCCGCAATTCGCACATTGCAGCCTTCTTTCAATACCCTAAACTAGACCAGGGTGCAGGCGTCAGCTGCTCACTTAAAAACAAACAAGAAAAGGAAACCAACTGCTGTAACCTGGTCTCCCAGGAGCTAAGAATACTCACACACAGAGAAAGTCCAAGCCATATCACCTTGTTAAGTCTGTGCAGAACAGCTCATAAAAAATTGTCTTTTCCTAACTGGGCCATCCGAGTTCTCAAAATAGCAGTTTTCCTTCCGCAATCTGCAGTCTCCTTCCTGGAGTACTCCAAGATGGTTAAAAGCTGCTTCCAAGAGAACATATTTAAAATATACCTTTCCTTTATGAATTGGTGAAAGGGATTTTAGCTCATCTGCAAGTAGTTTATATGTAGTGGGAGGCCAGGGTGTCTGTTCATTAGAAATGTGTTTGGCTGGAGAAGGTGGAGGAATTTAATCTTCACTCCATCGTGTGCTTCAGCAACCAGCGCTCCATCTTGCTGATAATGCCAACGTGCAGAGATTATGAGGAAAGCATGGCTAACGGGATAAACCCGAGCAGGAAAGAATCCCAGCTGCCAATTCGTATCATTAAGCATGTTTTTTACAAGCTCTGGAAGAATATGCCTCGGAATACAAAATAATAAAATAATAATTCCTGCTGATTCAGCACACCCTGAAAGGCTCCTCCAAAGCCGCTCACCAACAGCCCGTGGTCGGCAGCGGGACCGCTCTCCACTGCCTTTCCCTGCGTTAAGGATGTTAAGAGTCTGCAGTTTAAAAAACACCAAACAAAACCAAGTACAACCGAGACACCTTTGGTTCCAGACACTGCATGTTTTGTTCACAGAATTATATATTTATGACCCAAAGATATTTATTCCACTAGCTACAGAAAATCCCCAAACCTGCATCTCTGCACCTGCAAAAAGCAGGAGGGAGGCCAGGCAACCGCCCCTGCCCGGGACGCGGACCCTTCTCGAGGGCGCTCCTTGCAGAGGTCCTGCCTCCATCCTTCACATCTGTCATGTGGAAAAGGGGGAAAGGCTTCGGTGGAGGTCCAGGACTGCACCAAACACACTGCAGGCAGCGCTCCTCTGTGGCAAGCCCGAAGTGTACGAAAGGGCTGTTACACATTCACAGTGCATAAATGATGAATCAACTTGCACCTTGACTGCGCCTTTGGACGCAGAGCGCGGCGCGCCAGGAACCTCCCAGCAGGCAGCGCAGCTGCTTTGAGGACTCCCTTCAACCCAGGCGCCGGCGGGAGCTGCTGCGCTTCACACGGCGGGGTCGTTAACCGCGTAACGGGACCGTGTGTTGTTTGTTACGGAGATCGCTTTTCTTTCCACTACTGTTATGTTCTGAAAAATCAATAAATTACTCAGGCAGGGCGATTATTCATTTTTATATTGAATTTTATGAATATTTCAGTATTTTGCTGGTGATGTGGGAAAAAATACTGACTTATGGCCCTTGTACTACGTGAACTTGCAGCTAATAGCAGTCATTTTAATTTACACTTTATGAATATGTATGCACCTGGAAATACTTGATAATAGGCACAAGAGAAGATAAACTTGTACCCAGTAATGGATTAATTTATTAGTGTCTCACATACAACATGTAACCTTGTGTCCCATGTGTCTGGGCTGTGGCTTGGGCTCGTCTTTTTTTTTTTTTTTTTTTTTTTTTTTTTTTTTTTTTTTTTTTTTTTTTTTTTTTTGTCATATTAAGGAGGACTTTTCTGCCAGTTCAAGAGAGGCTCCATTACCCTGGCTGCATCCCAACCCCTCCTATGAGGAGAAATACAAAGTCAACTTCTAAATGGCACTGACTGAGAGAAGAGAAAGCTTGGTATAAAACTATGCACTGCCGACTGCTACAGACATTTTAATCAGGTATAAGGATAGACTTTTGGCAAGGAGGAGACAGCATCAGGGAGTCAGTGCAACAGCAGTGTATTTTCCTTTGCGTGTGAAATTTATTGGTTGCAATTCCAACACCTCACTCATCAGATCCGTCCTTGGCAGATTATTGCCTCAAAGGGAAGAGGCAACTCGCCAACCCGCCGCACGAACGCTCGGCACTCCCGGCAGCGCACGCGGCACAAAGCACCAAGACCAAGTTTAGCTTTTAAGCAGCCCAGGTAACAAGGCGAGAGTGTTACCTAACCCTAGCAATTGCTGCTACTTTACCCATCACGTTTTACGATGTTAGACAACACGCGGCGCTCCGCCTGCCGCTGTGCTTAATGAAGCTCACAAGCATCGCTGGCTAGACACGGATTGCAAAGCGTGTTATTTTTTCAGGCAAGACTGGAGCCTCCATTTACATGCGAGCACATGGGAGAAGCTATTCCTCTGTTCATTACGAAGATTCACTGTTCCATGTTTCCTTTTCCTCGCTCACATCTACAGGGGTTTATCAGAGCTAGCAATTAAACCAGCTGCTCTGAGAGCAGGATCTTTTCAGGATCAGAAAGAAAAAGCACAAGCCTGCATTAGCCTATTTTACATAAGTTATTGGACAGCATAAATTTGGTTTTTCTTTTACAGGGATTCCGGAGATACATTTCTGTAATAAATTTACATAGAAATACTTCATTTTTTTCAGAGCAAAAAGGAACGAACAGATTGGTTCATGGCCATGAGTCACAGAAATAAAATCCAGGTAGTTCACTATAAAGTTTTCAAAGTATCTTCACCCACAGAAAATGTGCTCAGTGGGACGCTTATTAAAAACGGACCAAACTAAATTTTTGCTGCCTCTTTTTACCATCTCTGAAAAAGTGGGTTATTAAAATCCTTCCAGATGTTGCCACCCCGTCAATAGGCAGGCTACTCTGGGGAAGCAGGAAGGGTGCAGGATGTATCAGGAATTAGTCTTCCCTATGCCAAGACTCAGGAATGAAAACCATACGTACACACATCCCTTACATGACGCTTAGCTCTCGGTGAAATTAGAAAACACAGCTTCAGTAATAATTGTATGATTTAAAGAACAATGTTACTAAGCTACACAAAATGTCACAATCTGTGTATTTTCAGTAAAAAGTAATGAAAGGAGTTTTATATTCTACATTTGTACAGGTAAGGTTATTTTTAATTTCAGTCAAATTAAATCCTCAAAGCCACAAAACTAAATATTGAAGATAACATCTAAAGATTAATTGCTGTATTCACTTCTGTTTAAAATATATAATGGCAAAGCAGGAAAACAGCTAGGTATGCTTTGCTTACAAACTTACTCATATTGCTCTGGGGATGCTCTGCAAGGGCTTTGAGACAGATGTCCTCCTCCACCCCCCAATTCCAGCAGAAAGGAACATTTCACATTTTAAAGGTATCCACCAAAAGCTTATAGAAACAAGACATAGTGCTGAAAAATAGAATAACTTCTTATATTGCTGATAAGCACGTGAGTTAGAATTTACTTTGTAGATACAGATCAAAACGTTTAGTGGTAGGTGTCACCCAAATAAATGCAGCAGCACCTTACTCTTCCCTGATAACACTCACTAGGGAGATGAGAGTGCATCAAACTGCATGTGTTGCTGGACTTTCCAGACTTAATTTTGCTGACTTTAACATTCGTAAATCAACATACATGCTCTATACCTACAATGACTTAAATAATCCATCTCCGAACACCAACATGCAAAGATTAAGTCCACCCCTAATGTTTAGTCTCCAGTCAGCCACTCTGAAGGTTTTGGGGCTGTTCCAGTGAAAATCACCACGTCAGATGAAAGGGAAGCTGCCTGGGTGTTGGTTCCGAGCTCACTGCGAGCAAGGTTATTTATGAAGAACTCTCTATCAATGATTTTTTCCTGCATTTAGGAAAACCCCAGTTACCATTGCACATCACATCCTGGTTTACCCTGTCACAGGGCAACATTAGAAACTACTACAGCCACTGACACTGCTAGATATTCATTGAAAAAATCAAGATTTCTGATATTGTGTAGATTTGATGTAATAGCTATACAGCAAAGCGCCATATCAACCGTACTACTGCAAAACCAAACCAAATCAAACCCCACTTTTGCTCCTTTGCTACCAAAGCCTACTAGCTCTGAGTTCCTTTTTCCTTGGCTCCATGCCTAACACCTTCTTTCATAGCAACACCCAAAAGCCTCACGCACGATCTCTCACTGTGCTAAGAACTGCACAGCGACTAAGCACAGAAGTAGTTACTTGGCCTATTTTTTGGAAGGTTCTGAATCCTCTTCTTGGGTTTCTGCAGCAACTTGCTCCGGCGACATCTATATTTGTCACAGAGCCACAACTGCCCGGTGGGCGATGACGGCGCCGAGGAGCTGCCGGAGCGGCTGGCTACAGCACAAGGTGCCCTCCTCCCGCGCGCGCTCCGTGCCGCTGCCGTAAGCGCTCCCGCCGAGTGCGATTCCTCTTCTGGTTAAATTAATGACACACAATGCCCATTAAGGTGGAGTAAGTCTCTGAGTTCCTTTGAAATTACCATCGGGACTCTGGCACTATTGTTTCCAAATGGCCATTTGATAATACAGTTGTGTAAAATATAACCAGCCTCACAGAAACATTAAAGGAGTTGCTAATAGGTCCCTCATCTTATGCACATATGACATTTAATAAACATTTCTCATGCTAAATGTTACTTTATTCCTTCCACACATCATTAAGGTGTCCTTCACTTGCCTGCTACAGGAAAGCGTTCCAGATGCAATCACGTTTACTGCTCTCTGAAGGCAGGGACAATTTGGTAAGTTTCTCTCAATTTCTTGAAACCTAATTACTTGCCTCAACATCAGGCGCAGAAACGTGCATCGCTTTGTGAGAAAAGGTGGCCCCGGTCCCCAATGCACCAAGCAATTTGGTGCTACTGCAGGCAAAGGAACAAACCAGCAGCACCCGAGCACGAGTATTTGGTGTTTATATTGAGATTTTTACCATATTGACTGGAAGTTTTAATGACTCTGATTTGCATGCCTCTATTCTAAAGACAGTTAGAAAAGTTACCACATTTATTGCTATCCGTTTGCAAATCTTCCTGAAGCAGAGTGCAGGTTGCAGGGCTGCAGGGCAACAGTGAGGAGGGCAGAGTTGCTCCCCCAGGACGGGCAGCACCCAAGCCCTCTCCCACCTCAAACCCAACCGTGTGCCAACAGCTTGCAGCTCAAAAGGCTTCTGTTTAAAAGAGGTGGTCACCACCCCTGTATTTAGCATGGAAAAGTGAAGTTTGTGCTAGTTATGTATATAAAATGTATATGCATATTTAAAGATTATGCATTATAAATTTGGATGCATTAAAGATCTCATTGGAGTGAGCTCCATGGCAAAACAAAGCATTCGTTCAACACATCTTATGACTCCGTGGGGAAATAGAAAATGGCAGTTCACAGAAATATTCCCATTACTGCACAATTCTCCTTTGGCTCTAAGACTTCAGACCTGTACAGCATGTGAGTGATAGCGAATCTAAGCACATCTGTCCTTTTCTCAATATTAATTCCCTATTTATTCATTTTACAGTTCAACTAAAAGCTTAAAAAAGCAAAACAAACAAACAAAAAAACCAAGCAGCTGCCTGGTGGTTTGGCTGTGACAGCCTGCAAACCATGCACATGGGCAACTTAATGCTCTTGCTACATTTTGCTGTATTAAAATTTGAGGGACACAACTCCCTTTACGGGATCCAGATTTTTGCTTTGCTTAAACGAGCTGGAAAATTTCTGTGAAAAAACTCTGCAATTCCAACAAAACATCTAAGCAGTTGCATCTTATTTAAAGACATCAAGTATACCAAAACACTTAAAGAGATTGACTATTTTACTATATAGGATTTTCTGATTCAGAGAAAGTGTTCCTTGAACAACAGGAATGCTTTGGTACTACAGTGTGAGAGCACTGTCACTCAAGCAGCCTCACAGATCCCTGCCCTGCGAAGCTGCTGCACTGTATAAAGCATTAACATGGAAAAATATTGATGATTATTTACAGTATCAAACCACAAAGAGCAGATCAGAAAATAATGGCTCTCCTTTTCTACAAATTTAAATCCTTCCTTAACACCTGGAGATTATTTTCTTCAATCTAATCAATACTAAGTCTGCTGAAAAGGCACACTGATTTGGACAGCAGCTCTATGGTGTGTATTGACCTCAGTATTTTTGGGCTGGATGACAAGTGTTAATTTTGGACACATAAAAACTACAGAGCTGAAATCTACTAACACGGAAGTAGAGAAATGTGCATCTCACCTGGAGCTGTAACCGTTCAAAATAATTCATTTCAACCCCACTGTGGGATTTGCATGCGCGCCCTCACGATATTCTACCCCCTGGGGCTTGCAAACCCCTAAGACCTTTAGCATCAGACACTGTAATTAGTAATTCCATGTTTCACACAGTCACATACAGCACATGCTAATGGAATTGCGGCTTTTTCACATCTAAGCTGTCTCTACATGAATATAGCCTGTTGAGAAGTCCTTAGCCAATAATATAAACTGACAAATAGTACCAAAAGGGGCAGGAAAAAATGACTATCAGATCTTTTCCACACAACCTGGGAATCTTGTGAAAACAGTTTAATTCAAATACATGGGATGAATTCTGACTACATGAATAGAATTTAGAATATCTGAGATGTGTGTAGTAAACTGAAGAGGTTCTTAATTACTTCGTGATTTAATCCTGCACATCTTCAAATTCTTTACTAATATCAACTGGAAACTAATAGGGAGTCCGCTATATATAGCATAAATGGCCTAAGCGTGCTATTTCCCAGTTTTGTATTTTGTTCCATTGCTATATTAGAGAATGCTCATACACTTTTCAAAAATACTGCCAAGAAAATGCACTATTTGACTTTGGTTTGACCGTAGTATACAAAGAAAAGGTGCTCTGCTAAGTGCTAACGTTTAGGGAGGGCACTATCCCTCATACAGGAGGATCTGAACCAGGTCAGGGCCTACAATAAAACGAACTGGTAGCTACTATCAACAGCATTAAAATACACCACACAGATATTAAAATATACCATATGATAGGAAAAAAACATGTTTTCCCTATAAACTGGAATTACCCGTGGCAAGAGCAGCAAAACCCAAGCTGCTGTTCACCCTCTCCTGCATTTGCTGGTACCTGGCTACTAACTGCTACGAGTGTGATGTGGGAACTGAGCCCAAGGGCCCCAGATAAAGAAATCCTGAAATCACTGAGCACAATCCCACTATTGGAGCCACTCAAATACAGGAATTACACATGCAGGGACCGGCTGCAAGCCTAAACCAGCTGAATGGCACCGGTGCACCAATACCTGCAGTGCTGACATTTTGCATCCTGCCCTCTGACCAGTGTAAAAATTACAGCAACAGTCGCATAGATAAGCATGTCAGGGGAGAAAAAAAAAAAAAAAAAAAAAAAAAAAAAAAACCCCCCCCCCCACCAAAAAAAAAAAAAAAAAAAAAAAAGAAAATCCCGCAGAAGTCGTGCCTGTGACCTTCATACACATCAGTTATGATTTAAAAGCTAAGCAAGGATATTTAGATAAAATAAACGAGCCACTCGGGGAAGCCTGCACTTATAAACTTTCTGCAAAGTGAAAAAAATGAACTTCCTTGGTTTCTCTTCCCTAATGGAAAATGGGCTATCACTACAGAGCCTTGTCTGACACAGCTCTCAGATGATCTGCTACCTAGAGGAAACGGGCTTCAACTTATCGCCTTGAAACTAGTCTGAAAAAATACATGTGTCTGTGGTCACAGAGAGAATTCTATCAATTCTAATAAGAATCTCTAGAAACTGTTACAAGTGACTCGTAGCAAAATACAGGATGTCTTGCAGACAGCTCTTCTCTTAATGAGTTGTAACACCAAAGATATGTATGACCCATCAAGAAGAAAATGTTTTAAAATTACAAGAGAAATACATAATACATCAACTGCCATCTCAGGAGGAAGGTAAGCCATTCTGCTCTCTGTGTACGCTTCCATTTTATTTCTGCTGAATGAAAATGCATCATGAATTCATCCATTTATGAACATACTGCATTAAACATGGTTAGGTGGGGAAAGCTATGGGTTATGAAATGGTTACCTTTTATCTCCCGTTATTGTCTGTTAAAACGTATGGAGGCACAAATTGGCAGAGATCATCTCTCAAACAGCAATTCTGTACTTACCAGGCCGTGAGCCTAAACAGAAAAATCAGTTTTCCACCCTTGCAATATTACAGAACAAGTAGATCTAAAAGTAGCCACCCTACAGCAAAATGCTTACAAAAACATACTTAACACACTGAGCGAAAGGAGAGAGGGAAGGACACTTCTGCCGTGACTTTCTATCTATTTACACTTTTACTGAGGGTTGGAACTTCACGTATGGTATAAAACCAGGTAGGAAAACAAGTGTGCCAGATGGAGAAGGGGTGACAAAGCTCAGCAGTGCCCACTCCAGAACTCCCTCAAGCAGAACTGCTGCTGACTTTGGGAAGTGGAAGTCTACATTCATTACTCAGACTGTTAAACAAGCTAAAAGCCAACGTATGCTTAAAGCATGCATGTACCAGGACAGAGCAGGAAAGACAGGGCCAGGGTATGTTTCTGACCCACTCCTCTTTCCCAGCATGTTTAAAGAAAGGGAGATATTTCTCTCTAGAGGAGCTGCCAGGTTCCAGCAAAATAGTATCTGTCTCTCGGGACTGAGGCGGCAGATCTTCCCCAGCAGCTGCTCCTTTTACCAGAAGTGGTCTTTTCCCCTAAAAGGCTTTTTTTTCTTTACTCCAGGGTAACAATCTCTCATCCTCAACTATTACATACACTGCAGTCTGGAATCTATGCTGTAGAAGAGATCGTATTGCTGCTTGTGCTGAAAGCAGCATCAAAACCAGATCTTTCCGTTCAAGAGAAGCTTTGCAAAGGACCAGTGTGTGTCCTACAAAAATGCAGAAATCAATGAGCAATTACCTCCTAATACTGCTGTAATACAAGGAAATAAAGCAGGTATGCAGACACAAAGCAAAGACAACCTGGTGGTGGCTCTTGTGTTGCCAAACACCAGTAATATCAAACCCTGCACAATTGCTGCCTCTCAGGAAACCCTGACCAGAGCACTTTAAGTACTCTAATGATTCAGGTGATGTGCAGCTTGCAACATTACTAGTGAGCAGAAATACACAGGCCTATGAAGTAATTCACTGCATCCCCCCAAAAAAGCAATGAGCTCTCAGAAATGACAAAGTCCTTCCTCAAAGCTGCCTTTTCTGGCCCCAGACTTGTATTTTCTGAGTTATCAAGAGAAAAAAAAAAAAAAAAGGGATCCTGATGTGTTTATATTTCCACATACGCCCTACCACAGAACTGAGAAGATTGCTGGCAAACTCTCCCAAAAGGCTATTAGAAGAGTTCAATATTTTGCTTTGACACCAGAGAATACAGTCATCTGCAGCAATATTATTGTTTTCCTCAAAGGTTATCTATTGCAAATTTCTTTCTGTCTTTGAACAGCTGTGCACTACATATAACTAAACTTCAAAAATATTTTAAGCTGAGAAAGCAGCTGTCTCTCCTTTTTGCCTGCCAAATGCATGCACCACTGAGGATTAGTGAAGCCTGCTACTCTCACATGATAGTGCTATTATTATTTTCCTGGTTCAAGTAAAACATTTAAGAGAAGCTAACGCATGGTTATAAACACATTTAGGCACCTAAATAGTTTGCAAAGCAAAGTTGCTTTCAAAGTGGGAATCAGACTCTCATACTTCTTGGGCTCTCCTGAACGTTTCAGTTCTGCAGGGTAACATCGGCACAAGGAACGGGACAAGCGACTGCTGCACCTGCCTCCTATCTGCAGGTCCACGCAGGTGGCAGGAGCAGGCGGCACTGCCGCGGGGAAGGCCACCTGAGCCCGCAAGCCAGCCCTGCGACCGCCCTGCAGCCTGGCTCTGCGCCGCCACTGCTGCTGCTCCTCACCCCTGGCTGGATCCACAGCTTGAGGACACCCATGAGACACCCTCTTGCCGGGATGGTGAGTCCTACTCGTGTTGGCGAACAGGGCCGACGCAAGCCAGCAGGACAAGGGAGTCCTCCTAGGAGGAGCGCTCCTGCTGAGGGTCAGCAAGCGGGGCCTGGAAAAGGCACCGACACTGAGTCACCTTCACACAGTTTTCAAGTCCATATCCTTTGCCATTTAATTCAACCCACCGTTTATACCATCATACTATTACATCAATCAGTTCAGATTTTAAATATCTCTTAGGCTCCAAGTTGCAGAATCTGGTTTCTCTAACTTGCAAGAATATTCTTTCAATTTTCAGTCTAAATTTATAAAGCACCAATTTAAACCCATTCATTCCTGTGACAACATCTCTTTCAGCTTCAATCATTCTTATCTTTCCTTTGTATTTATCCACTTAACGCATTTATAGACTTGACGATATCTCTGACACATTTCACAGACCATTATTCAATAAACTTGTAATTTCCAGAGAGACATTAGAACATCTAGCAATTAATGCACTGGACTAGCAATATATTTACCCAAACAATGGTTTTCAAATATTTTTTAAAAAGCTTAACAAAACAGCCCCTGCCACTACCATCACCTCCCATGTGAAATGGCCACATTCCTATAAAACACAGTAGGTGAAAAAGAGCAAAAAAACATATTGTGAACTCACTGGTGGCAGTGGATGCATGTATAAAGATAAAATCTGGAGTATCCCACAGTGATAAATGAAATTTTTAAGGACACAAAGCAGGGTTTAGAGTCAAGCAAAAGTAAACATGTGGAAAGAGAAACACAGGCTCTTCATCTCACTGAAGCTCTTTCCCAAATCTGAGGTAGAAGAGGGAGAGGGGGGGGAAAAAAAAAAAATCTTAATCTGAAAAGACTAAGTACAGCAACTCTGTTTCCTTCGTTTTTTTTTTTCGCAAAGTTAGAGCCTAACCCTATTGGTCATCCTAAAAGGAGTAAGGTATACACATATAGATTGTGTGTATATACAAATATAATCATACATTATGTTTTCTTTTATCTTTTGAGTAGGTACTACAAACGCTGCCTCACAACACCACCACAATATAAATACACTGATTTCTTTCCTTTATTTATATGAGATATTAAATGTTTGTCTGTGACCTGTCATAGCACCTGAAGAAATATGCATACCTCTCTATCCTATAATCAGAGCACTTGTCACTTGGAAGATGAAAATGACTTTTCTCGGGAAGATCCCAAGCACTAGACACAAAAAGGTAAACAAAAGTCCACCGAGCTAGAAATGGGCAGAGAGGAAAGCTGATCCATCACATCGATCCTCTCGCTCTTGAGAGAAGGGCAAGAATGAAATCACAGGCTAAAACTGCTCTCAAACACAGGCTGGGTCCTGCAATACCCTCCTCAATTTTGGAAAGCACTTCAAGAAGTCCTTCAGTCATACAGTAAGCATTAATGCAAGTGTCTGAAGACAGATCTCTATCTCAAATGACATGGAAGAAAAAAAAATTGCATACAACCGTAGTCTGACAGGGTTGCAGCCACCGCCTCTTGGACAGTGTCCCTTTAGCATTGCCGCAGTCCCACACAATCGCAGGCTGCTGTTTTCTTACAGCCTGTTAGGCTGACTTTAATGCAATTAAACATACCCCAGGGCAAAATAACAATGCAAAACAAAACTAAACACCAAGCCTGTCCGTAAGCATTTTGTTAAGGAATCGCAGTTTTGTGCGTAAATGTTTTTCCCAAACTAGAAACAATTTCACCTAGTTTCTCTCCTTTGGATGACCACAAAATGGGGATTGGGAGAGAGCAGCTGTTTTGTTTCTGTTTAACAGGTCCACCAAAAACACATTATATCATACAAAAATACTTAGAAGTATTTTACTTACTTCCTCCATTAGAAGGAAAAGGAACAATTATAATAAACAAAAACACTTTATTGTCACAAACAAGACAAATAAGATTAAGTAGCATGCACCATTGCAAAAGCTAATTACATCTTTTTTCCGCCTGTTGTGCTGTAACTATCCATCATATTCATTGCCTTTTGTGGCTTGCATTGCCAGTGCCTATGGCTACTAAATGCAAAGTGTATTAGGTCAAATTATTTGTACAAAATCACATGGAACAAACTGTGCCTTTTTAACATTACCATATTTCAAACAGTTAAGAGGAGTAGTCAGATATTGAATGATCTAAATAAAGCATTCCCCTGCCATTTAAATATTGCTTCCCATGCCATTTAAAAGCAGTAGACAAGAGCAGCTTTGATTTGGAATTGACTTTCCACATGTTTTACTAGTAAACCTGTGTTTTGTAAAGTCACTGGTACCATGACAGTCTTTTTTTAATTTTTTTTTTTTTTTTTTTAAAAAAAAGATCTTTACAAACAATTTAACTGGGACACAGCCTGTGCCACCAAGTCACCCTATTTCACTCATTTTGCTAGCCATTTCCAGGCTCAGCCGAGGACACCGGGCCCACCGCGAGGACGCAGGCCCGGGCGTCACAGCAGCGGCTCTGCCCGGCAGCGGCTCACGGGGCGCACAACCCCACCACTGCCTTCCCAGCACGTTTACAGAACTCAAAATCCCATTTTTGTCCCCTTTCCAACAAATCTCCCTGTGATAACTGCAAGACTTGAGGCCTTTGACTACTGCAACTCAGGCTGGAGGTTGTTATTCCCCCCCAAACAACTCCTTGTGCATAAGCAAAGTGCAACAACACCATGCTAAGCTGGCCGCCCGGGACGTGCAGGCTTTCTGCTCCCCAGCAAGTCTCAGTGCACCTCAAAGCAGTCCTAGGAGTCCTCTGTGATCGTGGCGGGAAGGTAGAGATCTCTCGGGTGTTTTGGGCTGCAGATTACTGCTACACTAGGTGCTTAGTGCTTATTTGTCTTGGCAAGAGACATCGGCTGCCTGCATTTTTTCCTTGAGATATGGTAAAGTACTATTTGCGTCTTAATAGAGACATCAAGGACCATTCCCTCCAGTTTACCATACAGATTTGTATTCCTTGCACAAAAGTGTTATGAGTTTAATTGGAAGAGACAGCATGGTAGCATAATTTTATATAACTGTTTGCAATTATTTCAGTGGCAGCTTCATAGAGCTCTCTGTGATATTTCAAGAGCATTTTTAAGCATAAAGTATACATATTAGAGAGAAAAAAAAAGCAGTAATTTGCTGCAGCTGTAGAAAGTAGATTAGGGAAATCTATCAGCAATGACACAGATATTCAGAAATGGGAGACATTTTGCCCATCTGAGCACAACCATAAGAGCTGGTGACATTAATAGTTTTGTAATGGATGGATTAACTAAAGTATTCTCTTTTATCTAAGTGACACATAAGGAAAAGACAGAATCATGGAAAAAGACAAAATAGGAAGGTGTTTGGGTTGTTCTTGGCTCTCAGATGAGAGGGGTTAGAGGCAGCCAGTCGCGAGGAGCAGCCCTGGGGAAGCCGCTTCGCTTGGCCGCGCTGGGCACAGCTCCTCCTCCCAATGGGCAACTCCCCAGTTCCCCCTACGCTCGTGTTGCCGTTAGATGCAACATACACAGCGTAGATGATGCGCAAGTGTCCACACTAGGATGGGACCTTTTCTAAGGGACAAGTCTGGCACAAATATTTAAAGGAGCTTTGTAAGCACAACAGTGAGAGGAGCATAGAACATCTTGCCTAATTAGACTATAATGGAAAAAGCTCACTGGGGAAGTTTGAAGCTAGAGCAGACATATTTATGGAAGACAGCAACCCAGCTCTCTTCCTGAAGTGTTTTTATGGTGATAAGTCCTGCAGTTTCATTACACAACAGATTTATTCTTTATTTACTTTTGAAAAGACTCTCTGTGGGAGGATAAAATACAAGACCCAAAAGATACTTTTTGACCTTGAACTTTATGATCCTGTAAATAGATTTGTCACCCACTCAAAGCAGACTGGAATAATACAGCAGGGACAGACCATGAAGAAACTGAGTTGTTAGTAATAAATGTAAATTATGTTGAAAAAGTGACCCATGAGAGCTACTGGGTTGAAGATGAAATTCTTGGGAAGAGGGCCAGGCAGACTGGTATTTATGCAAGATGAATTGGCTTTTGCTGAGTTGGACCAATTTCATTTAAGATTTGTTTGGGTATTTCCTCATCCAGTTGCATGGGGTGCACACAGCACTGCAGGAATAACCCAGGCACATCACATGGGCCCACATCAAATAATCACATTTCAAACATGCAAATGAAAGCTTCCTAATATACTGAGGCAGCACAAAACTGATCAATCAATCAGAAAAGGCTATATTACAACTCACATGCTCTGGTCAGACAATTAAAATGTACTAGTGGGGCAATTAGCAGGAGCTAATAGCAACTAAGTCACAGGACAGTCTATACCTAAGTGCTTCCCAGTACTAGTGACTGTTAAAATTATCTGGACAGGCAACAGGTTCTATGCTGTAACTCTTCCATAGGCTTTTCCAGAGCTTCTTCATCATCTTCCTACTTACAAGCCAGGAAAGCCTGGGAGCGGCTTTGCTGCGCACAGCACGTAGCGCTTCCTCCAGAGATGCCCTCTGCAGATGGCCAAAAAGATGCCTCTCCCCTACGCCTTTGCATCCCTCCGGGTTTCGTGATGGGCTTGAAAACAAAAAACAACCTCAGAAAAGCAGAATTTCTAAATGAGGGAAACACTCTGGCTCTGCTCCTGTGTGCAATAACATCAAAGGAATGTTACAAGGTAGAAAAATCTATTATACCCCCATTTATTTATGTGTCTGAGCAGGATGTTAGTGTGGATAGCAGCTAAAAACCCAGGTGGTGTGGCGAGGGCTTCCGACTCCACCCAACAGGCTCCCTCCGGAACATCTCAGCTCCAGCAGTCATTACCTCAGGGCTTTTCCTCTTTTTTCTTTTTTTTGTCGTAGTGGGAAATGAAAGCATTTCTATCCCTTGTGAAACACACCTTCTGACAGCTCAGAAAAGAAGCAGAAAAATAAAAAGAATCCAAATCTATTAGGTTTTCAAATCACACTTTTAAGCAGATACTTTGGTGTTTGGTAGGCTTATATTCTGCACAGGTAAGATATGAAAAAAAAAAAAACAAAAAAAACTGCAAGTTCATAAAAATAATTGGTTGGATTAACCACCAAGGGAAAAAGACCTTCACTTAGAATAGCGGCCTAGTTAAAGTAATGAATGTTTGTGTACTGGGCATAAAATTAAATTTATTTTAAAAGGCTAGGCTTAAAAAAATAAAAACCTAACAGTCATTGTACCAATTGCTGAAAACTGAGCAGTTAGAGGAGGTGCCCACTGCAGGATGAGCCCATATATTTTTGCAGCCCTTTCAATTGCTCAGGCTTAGGTTACCACTAAAGCTGGTAACTCACTTATTGCCTGCCAAATGCAAGGAAGGCGAGTTACCCCCGCAGCAGCGGCGTGGGGCTCTTAGCCGCTTGCGCGCATCACCCAGCCCCTCAGGAAGGGCTACAGCCACGCACACTGAAAGGAAAGTTTTTAAAAACGCCAAGAAATAAATTCAATTCAAACAGGTCTAGCAAGCAGGGATCAAGATACTCCAGGGTACGCATCTATCCTCTCATTTCTAAATTGTTTATTCTCTCTTCCTATCTGCCTCCTCCCTGGTTCTGCACCGGCAGGGCTGTATTATTTTTTCCTCTTTAATGTGATGAGCCTCCCTGGCTTTCAGCCAGCTTCAGCGCTGGGCAAGGCTGCTCTTGAGAAAACTGCTTGCCCTGGTGACCGTTCCCACGTCACCGAGCAGAGAGGCTCGCAAGACAAATCGCCTTCCTTCCTATCACCAAGCAGCTCCGCGTGCCCTAGCACTTTGCTTGGCTGTAACGGGGCTCCGTCCCTACATACTCAGGGTACAGGGAAAGGTAAAGGAGCAGACGGAGTACAAAAATGTCGAAACGAGGCTGTTTTGGCACACAAATCTTTAGGCAATGTTTGGCATAACCATGGTGGCATAAAAGCGCCTAGATACAGAGATCTCTATGTTCCATAAGGACTAGACCATATTTCAAGCCTAACCTCCACAAAATGCTGCTTCAACTCATAGAGGGAAGTCAGAGAACAGAGACTTCATTCTTGCCATCTCCTTCTGGTCTGGCTGTACTGAAAGAGCTACACCTGTATTCTCCATATTCAGCCTGGCAGCAACAGGCTGCTGCTCACATTTCAGCCCAAACTATTCATCCCCTTCATCAAAAATA
>VZSV01000063.1:3816520-3838386 GCA_013398735.1 Nothocercus julius | reverse complement strand
TTTTTTTTTTTTTTTTTTTCCTGGACTTGGAAAGTTTTTCCAATAAAAGTACTGTTGAGGCACATGAAAAGATTCAGTCTTGAAAATGCAACCTTTTCCCAGTAAAAGTCAGTTTTATAAAAACAAACTACAGATTAAATTTAGACACTGCCTTTCACAAACAGCCCACACAGTGCATATTTTCTCCTGATAAGCATCAGGTATTACCCTCTTTCTGTATCTTTAGAGATAATTGGAACCAACCTCCTCAGGAAGCAAAACTGAATATGGACATCTGTTCAATGTAAACATGCAAAGAACATTTTGGACAGTGAGCTAAACTGAAAAATATTATTTTTTTATATTCTATTATA
Organism: Nothocercus julius; assembly: GCA_013398735.1. NCBI lineage: Eukaryota > Metazoa > Chordata > Aves > Tinamiformes > Tinamidae > Nothocercus > Nothocercus julius. The sequence goes on along the minus strand of VZSV01000063.1, from coordinate 3,838,033 downwards.
TGGCAAAAGTACAAGTGATATAAAAGAAGGAAGAGAAGCACAAATGAGACAGAACAGATGGCATATGACAAGTAATTTGTGACCTAGGTGTTCATCTGGAAGATGGGAAGCAGGTCAAGCGGAGCCAGGAGCCGAACAGGGTTCTGGGAGCGGGGCAGGCCACAGACAGGAGGCAAATCACAGCACAAGCATGTGCCAAATGTAGAGTGGGAAAAGATTAGTGTGAAGAGTCTTTAATAGAAATGTAATTTAGACAATGAAGAAAAAAGCCCCTCAATCAAGGAGGGAAATAAAGCAGGTATCAGAATATGGGGTAAGAGAAAAAAAAGGAGAGAGCAGGGAACAGGGAAATGAGGCAAGGAGACCAAGAAAGAGTGAACCTGTATGTTGAACAGCAGAACATGTAGCATATTTATATCTTTTCATTTTGATGATGATAATCTAGTCAAGCTGCAAAGAGGTAAAGGAAGAGAGAAAGAGGGGAAGCAAAACCATAGGGCAAAACTACTAGAAAATATTCAAAGGACCACGATGGGTAGAGCTTGGCCGTTACGTGCAACAGGTCAGTGGTTCAGTACTGCTCTCCTTGTAAGACCATTCAGAGCTTGTTTGTTAATGCTGTTATTCAGGCTGTGTACAGACATAACTAGAGAAACCATATCCCAGTCCCCTTCTTAACCTGGGACTTCTCCATGGCGAGCTAGTAGTTAGAGCTACAGCAGAGAGCTGAAATACTTACCAAACCAACACTAAAACTTTCTAAGAGCCTCTGTACTTTTAAATGAAATTCAATCTCTGCACCAAGTCCACACTCCACTACAAGGGTGCTTGTTAAGGCAGTAATTATTGGTCGGCATCTTCCTTCCCAAGGGGCTTCCTTCAGAAGTTCGTTCAGCTCTTCTGAACAACCTCACTGGGACAGACCTGGGGCAAGTGTATCGCGCAGTATTTCAGATCACTCAACAGAAAACTCTTTGAGAAAACTTTAGTTCTCACATATGTGTCCCTTAACCACTGTTTTTACTCTCAAGACTATTAACACATGCCAGACTGATCACGAGCACTGTCCTTGTAGGAACCACTGCAGAATGTGTCTTCCTGCAATTTATTATTCACACTGGTGGAACTGACTTTACAGGACAGAATAAAGCAGAATCTCAGACAACCCACGACTTTGTGATTTGCTCTGCACACTCAGTGCTACTTTTTTTTTTTTTTCTCCTCTCACGAGAATCACTTGAACACAGAACCATCCATAGGAAAATCAAAACACTCACTTCAAACTTCAGTTGAATACAGACCAGTATACTCAAAAGTCTGGCATTAGTTGCCAGTAAGAGAAACGTTTCCCTTTTTTCTGTGTATTCTTACTGGCTCCTGCAACAGGCTATGACATCTACACCATTGCAATAAAGCCTGAGCATTTCTCATCAAAAATGTGACTAAATCACCAAGATAAAGTGAAGTGGCAATGCCATTTGGGCAACTGAGTAGCTAATCTATAACAACAGAAGCTGACGAAATGACTGAGGATGATGCTTTTGAGTTAAGTCACTGATAATGTGTTTTCTGCAATATTCCTACACGTCATCTCCCAGGGACCCATCTTTGCAAGGACTTTTCTCCCTGAGCCTCAAGAACTGCAGATGCTGCAGTGCTAAATATTCCTCTTATAAGGCCTGTAAACGTGATCTGACAAGTCAAATGAATGACTGCATCTTGTCCATCCAGGCAAAATCAGTAAGACAGTGGGAGATTGACATCAACAGCAAAATATCATATGCACGAAAAGTATGCAAGTCACAAGAGTTAGCTACTCAGAGCAACAGCATAAATTAAATAACTCCAGAGTGTCACGGGACATATACTTCAAACTATATTTATATTCATCAGTTATGAGCTGTGGGGCAGCCAAAAGCAGATTTAGGAAATCATAAAATGTTTGCAAGAACGGCACAGGATAAACTCATCTTGCAGAGACTCGTCGTGTGCAGTGCGCGCGCCGGGCTGCTCTGTGCGTGCCGCGAGCCGCCCGCAGCCCGGGCGAGCCGGCCCTTGCGTCAGCTGCTGACCTCTATTCCGGCCATCTGCCGCGGCTGTTGCGTAACAAGCTGTAGCCTGGTGTTTCCGCCGTCATGTGGTAAATTTGCTTAAAATACATGTACAAAAATCACCACACACAGACCCAGAAATACTTTGCCTAGATGCAAATTCTAAACTGCACAGATAGTAATTGGAAAGGGAGCCTTCAAAGTCCCATGCATGGCTGTACTTTCCTTCTTGGTTTCTATCATGTGGAGCTTAAAGGAAGATACACTAATTAAAACTCCTGCTGACTTGCATTGATACCCCCATTTTCTCTCTTCCTCGGTATTTATACTGAGATTAAAATTTTTTTGAAAATTTTTGAAAACAATGTTGCATTGCCAGGCACCAAGATTTTTTTCTCTCCCAGAAGAAGAGATAAAGAGAAGATAAACTAAAGAATTGATGTTCCCCTGAAAGTACTGAAAGAATTTTGGACAAATTCAGGCTGAAGCTTTCTACTGTTGCAAAAAAAACCTGTGTGACTTCTTATTTTAGTATTATTCTAGTTAAAACTAAATAAACAAGATAAGCTTTGTAAAGACTAAAATCAGTCATATCTGAAATATAAAAATGGAAAGCACTTGCAAACCCCATCAATCTGTCTAGAAAGAATGCCCTGGGCAAGGGGGAACTATTCCTTTTTTTTTTTTTTTTTTTTTTTTTTTTAGGATTGGAAATTTGATAAAAATAAGATAAAAGCTCTAGTATTGTACTCTAAAGCCTTAGCATTGCACCCTGAAGTAATGAAAACAGTTAAATTTAAAGACAGTTTTAAAGGAAAACACTTTTGCATCAGCTTATGGTGCTTTTCCTGCTGTATGCTAGAAACAGGAAAATCATCTATATTCTTGTAATTTTTTTTTTAACCTATTTTGCAGTGCTCATAGAAAATCACCAAATAACATGTATAATGCACCATCTGCAAAAGTCACCACTAGCTGCAGAAACATTAATATATTAATTCAAACTGGTTCCTATGCATTTTAAGGTCCTAGGAAACAGTTACATTATTAAATCTGTAAGTGATTTTGAGCTTGAGCCCACTGCATTAGTGGCAAACTTGTGATTCCAAGCCACCCTCCCTTGGCCTTTAACTTTTTGGCACGCTGCGAAGGCGGACGCATCCACGCTTCCCTTCCGCAGCAGCGCAGCGCTGTGCGATAGTTGTTACTCTATAGCCTTGTTCTCGCTGCTTCCCAGCGTTGAGGCTTTCTAAATGAGCCTAAATGTTCCTGGCAAAATACTCTATCATTCTGAAATGAGTTGCAGATGTTTTAATCATTTACAGTCCCAGTCTGCTGAGAGAGAATCTCAGATCTGTTGCTACATCAAGACTTAATCAAAGAATGAGTAACTGCAAATTCCAGACATGACACTGCAGGTTTGTCTTTGATGGGACTCAAAACCCAACAAGTAGTTTGCTCTGCTATGCCAGCGCAGGTTACGAATGACACAAGCACAAACTACAAGTAAATCCCTGGGAACAAGACTTCTGACATTTAAAAAGGCAATCTGACAGACCAAAACCATAACATTTCCACCACAGTGGAAACTGAGGTAAAAAGAAAAAAAGTACATGTTTTAGGACAGAACATAACTGACAAATTTGCTAACACTCAAAAATGTCACATCAAGTTTAGGAGTCTTTTTCAAAAAAATGTTCCAGTTTAACAAGATATTGCAGGTTACTGTGGGACTTCCTGGTGATCAGTAGGAAGTTACCCTGGGTGTCCATAAACTCCTTTCTAGAATAAGGTCTGTAAAGCTCCATGAATATATGTATGTGGATAGCTTTGCACACTGACTTTATGAGGTCCCATTTCAACTTTCCATATATCTTTCAGATATCATATGACACTTTCTAGTATAATCACATATTTCTCCTTGATTGGATGGATTTCCAGAAAATGAACGAAGCCATAATCCTGTTCTAGTAAATGATAAAGATTTTATGTCCAGTGGGGCCATTCTCTTACAGAAACCAATGTTTTCATAACAGATTATAGTACTTTGTCTGTGAATACGTTTTGGCTGAAATCTAAAAAGTGTTGAAAACCTCAGAGCAGGAAGGCTGCAAAATCCATTTCATACTAGTTCACGCTGATTTTAAGTAGATAAAACTGAAAGATGCTCAGCTCACAGAAGGAATTACATTCAATAACAGAATGGCTTAATGATCTAGATACCTTCTATCCTATCTTTCTGTATTCAGAAAAAGATGCACTTATTTTGAAAAATATTGGATACCATTCCCCATATTTGGCGGAGTCCTATTCCAAAGAGCCCTTTTGGGACCCCTTTTCACTTAAACTGTTGAAGTTAAATGGGACAACTTAAATGTAGAGGGCTATTTAGTATGAAACAATGTCAGAATCTTACCTTTACATTTTATGCAGTAGGAACATGAATACGTAGGTATTAGCGTCAACTAAAATAATAAAAAAAAGAATTTCCTATTTCCTATTGTGCAGATACTAAAAGTATTTTGATACTGTTTTGAAGCACACTGGGATTTTCTGGGATTCACTAACAAATATTTAATTCAAAATGGTATTATCTTGTTTTGGCTGTACCACAAATTTTTTGTTTTGCCTTGATAATATGCAAATTTAAAATGCAAGCTGCACATTATAAAACTCAGATTACCATTTTTGCATAGCAAATCCCTGAAAGACATCCCAAGGAAAGTACCTTTTGGCACTAAGAATAAAAAAGCTGAAGGCTGAACTCAACATAATTAAAATACTGCACATGACATCCTCAACTGCTTTTTTACCGCTTCAGAATATCTCCACAGAATAGCCAAAGTTTAAAATATTAAGCTTTACCTCAGTATAAAAGCCAATCACATGGATTATGTGCAGCCCAAATACAACCTGCCTTTCAAGACTTGCAGGCCCAAGCAGCTCTGCCCAGGGCGCTCCAAAGGCTAAGGCAGCGCTGCCGAGCGCGTGGTAGCACCAGCCCTAAGCAATCCCACGGAGCTGGGCTTGTTTCTCAGTCTAACTGACCCCACGCGCACACCAGACACAACAGCATCCACAAGAGTGTTCACTTTATTCTGGATGCTGAATCTTCCATTTGAAAAACTGCTTATTTCTGAAGCTGCCTCCAAATTCACCCTTAGCATCCTTCCTCCTAATGCAAACAAAGCAATGCAACCACAAAACTGTGTCTTTGCAAAACACCACCAGAACCTATAGAGATGCTGCTGCTGCACTTGAATGTAGTGTCAAGTATCTTCTAAATCCGTCAAGTTATGCAAATAACAATACTGCTATTGTCGCTATGCAAATAATACTGCTATTGATTTCTAAAAATTAATGTGGTGTTCATTTCTTTCTAAGAGAAAAATAAGAGCTCAATAATTTAATTCCTGAGAAATGGTGATGTTTCAGTGGTCCCTGTTCATCACAGCGAGTCTGTAATATCTGCTTTTGACACTAGTCAGGCTTGGAGCAAGAGCACATGCATGCACACACAAGGACCTATATCACAGTGTGTCTACACACAAGTATAATAGCCTTTTTGTCTTTGGATGCAGATGAAGATCATATACAAGTTAGTTTTTAAAACTGACTGGGAAAATACTTACATTAACCTTCCTTATTTGCTTCGGAAGAGAAGCTTCTTGGGCCTGGACATGTGCCTAGTAGGTCTATCTCAAACCAGTATCAGGCAAGACTCCCTCTCCTTACATACTCTGAATCATGTGTTTCTGAATGCAATCCACTTTGAAAAAAATAAACTGCATTATCAGAAAGGGTAACAAGGAAATTTCATCAGAATTTCGGCTTATTGAGGATGATCAGGTGGCTGATCAGTAGTATGGAAGTGACACAACAAGAGCAAACGTCTCTCACGTTAAGAGAAACAAGTTGGTGCAATCAAAACACAGCAGTAGACAACAAAACACTTGCACATAAACACTGTTGGGCTCTCAGCCTAGTTAGATGCAGCTTAATACAAGAGTTGTTCCTTTCTGAGAGCTCCCAAGCAGCTCCCAAGCACAGCCCTGGCAGTACCACCCTGCCCGAGTCACAGCTGACTGATTTCCTCTCCTCTGTATTCAGGATGCAAAGTACATTTCTCCTCAATATACACAGGATATTGCTCGTGTTCACATGCACACGCAACTTGGCAGAGGTAGAAACTGTCCAGTTTCATTATAGGCTCTACAGTTCTACAGTTAAGAGTCAAGCAAAAAGAAAAGGTAAACTAAATAAAGCCACTTTTAGTAGGAGCTATTAGCACACAGTACTACGAGACAACAGGTGCCTGGCAGCAGTCTCTCAAAATAGTATTTCACAGGGGAGCACAGGAAAACAGACAGAAAGCACAAGAGAGAAGAACAAACATTACCTTTTAAAACAAAATAAAACAAAAAATCCTACAAACAATAAAACAAAACTAATTTTGAGAAAGCATCCAAAGCCAGCAGGCTCAAATGCATTACAGTTGGACATGACCCTTTGTTGTATGTCACTTCATCTAACAATTTAAGATGAACAATTTGATGTTAATAAGTGGTCTTTCCAAGAAATTATTTGTCTAATAGTTTTGACATTTTTGTTAGTCAATAGAATTTAAGAAGTGGGACAGTGCAGGAGCAGAACACATACACTGATGGGATTCTGGCTGCCACAAAATAGGTAACTACTTTCTCTCCACTAACCGGAAGTAAATCTTTACTCCACGAATAAGGGGCAGCTTCACGTGTAAAAGTTAAGAAATTTGAACTTTGTATAAACTAAAGGAATAAATAAATAAAAAAAAAATACAAAAAAGACATCACATTTCTCTAGAGATTTATCATCTCTACAGTTTCAGTGAATTAGAAAATTAATTTGTTTTCTTTGAAGGACTCATTTTGCAACTTACGAGTTGTCATTTGGATTCTGATATTTTATTTGTGCCTGAGTCAAAAAAAGAGAAACATGAAAATTTGGGCTGTAATTAGGCACAGTATTGTTCCAAATTAAATGAAAATCAAGTTCTATGATGGCATACTTTACTGCCATCACATTTTACAAAAATGGACATCAGAGTATGTTCTTTTATCTGCAAAAATAGATGGATCAACAAGAGAAATACTATTTTTGAAAAGGTACTGAAGTGGTCCATAATAGAGTGCCTGACAATAGGCAAAGGGTCATCTCTCAAGGCAAAAACAGTCTCCAGCATGGGATAAAAATAGAAAAAAAGGATTTACATACTTGGATCTGACAAGATTGAGTCGGTTTTCGGCAGAAATTGGTCACAGCGGACTCCTTGGTAGCCCTCTTTGCACCTGAGGAAAAGGGGATAAATGACACACATACGCATGCGATAGTAAAAGGTTAATTTTAAGAGAGTAAATCAACCGAAACTCTCCCTGCAGTGCTGCAAGGGCCTTCAATATTTCCAAGTATCTGAACTATTATGGAAGCAAGATCATTATGGTAATAAAATGGGACAACATAACATCATTTGTACTTCAGGAAATTCCCCTTGACCCTTTTTGATTATTTTAGCAATTATCAAAAGAAGCATAACCTTTTTTTAAAATATCAGTTCAGCTAAATAATTAAAAAAAGTCTATAAATAAAAATCTTCTATGAAACAGATATACTTGACAAAAAATAAACTCATTAGCTACCACACAGCTTAGAGCTATATAACACATAGGTTTATAAAACCACTGAACTCGCAGCTCATTCATCTTCAGCTGTTCAAATAAGTACAGAACACTTACCTAGCCACTGACTTTAACACCAGTTTCTGCTTTGCTTAAAGGATAACATGTTTAGGCATAATGGGCAATGTTAGGTATTGCTTTTAAGTCAATTATCCCAGACACCTGTGGATTTGGATTTTCATGCACATAACCCAGGAAGCCCTCCGCCTTACAGTTTGTTCTTGACTGTTCTTCTAATACTATTATTTTTCCTGAAACTCGAGAAATTTCACCTACTGCATTTGGACTGTTCTCCAACAGTACTCTTCCATTCACCTAAGTGTGTCAGAATCAGCCTTTAGTTATTTATTTGCTAAAGCAGTTTTGCAGGGAGAAGTGATGGACGCTTTAATTATAAATGATAGCAACAAGGGCTCTGCATCTCCCAAAGCTCATGCACAATATGCTCATCTCAGTGCTGGCACCTTCACTAACATTGGCAACTTTAGGAATAATGTCAGAAGCAGAAGTAACTTGGCTCCTTTGCAACTTTTCTATTCAGCCTTGCTCTAAAAGTTGTCTTTTAAAATGGTTTGGTGGTAACAGATGAATGCTTCAGTGAAAAATGCACCTCACCTGTTTAGATTCTGGGATTAGAAAGCTGATTTGGGAGAAAAATATGCAAGTTATAAATACTTCTCAGATGCAGCACAATAAGTACAGTAAGTAGAAAGCATAGGCATTATTTCAGAAGCTCTTTAGGTGTCCCTTTCCAAAGGATACCGAGTGCCACTTGCCTCTTTACAGGATGATGCGGAGAGACAGCCCCCGCGCTCCCCGGCTTGAGCCCCGTGCCCTGCTGAACGGATGGCCCCCCCGAGGCACAGCCACCAGACCAGGACCGTCAGCTGCAGCATCGGCCGTTGGATGGTCCAGGCCTGGAGAACTGCTCGTGCCAGAACTGGGGGAGAAAAACGCGGCTCCTCTGAGCTGCTAGGGCAGGCAGCCATGCGGGCTGGGGGCTCTCTTCCAACCCTAACAGCTGTGTTAGGGACCAGGCCAAACGTCAGCCTTTTAGCTTAGGGAAGTATTTTTCATACCTAGTAAAAATGCCAGAAAGCTCTCAAGGCATTTTTATCCTCAAAATAATGTTGTTTAGAAAGGTTATATTTTACAACCAACAAATGCAGCAGATGCCTACAAAGTTGGTGGCCTTGAAAACAATCTGAGAGTCCTGTAACAGACAGAGTATCACTCAGGTACAAGACACTTAATTAGAGGTATTTTCATGTCCTTGATTTCTTGACTGTATGGTACCAAAGAGCTGGAGGAGAATTGCAACACAGAGTCCTTCTGACTTGCAAAACATTCCTTGTAAGATGTGGCATCCCTGGTACCTGACCAAACTCCACACTACGACGACTACAGCCCTCATTCGGAAGATAACGATGGCAATGGGTTCTTACTTACACAACGTATGGGCTATCACACCTAACTATTTTTATCCTGACCCTACAACATCCATATACTGCTGCTTGTCTCCAACAGCATGAAACCGCATACAGTCATCACCCAGCCGACCCACTTGAAGGAGCAGTCAGGGACACCTTGAGAAATATTCTGATATAGTCAAATGTTTCAGCAAGAGTTTAATAAACATGGTTTTAAAAAGGAAAAATAAAATGGAATTAGGATAAGATATTGTCCATAGTGTCTGTACATGTCATCACAATGAGACACTTTGGCACCCTGAGCTACCTTCCCACACAAGGAATCACTGCGGTGCCTTCTGAAGCGCTTGCACTGTATGGGTAGACTTGGGCACATACTAAAGTGAAGTGAGGAAAGGCTCCATAAATAGCATTAACTAAGACTGCACCTTCACTGTCAAGTAAATCAGGGAACAGAATCATCTCTTTTGCATTCAGCTTTTCACCAAAATAACTGCATTTGACTAGACTCTAGACCAAAAATATCAACAGAACAGTATGAATGGAAGGATTTTAAGATCTTATGATCAAATACTAGGACAAATAGACTCACTGGTGAAGCTAATCTGCAACTGCTGAAAATCCACATGCCTAAATACCACCTGCTAAACTCAGCCCCGGATCCTTTCAGCATCTTTCACTTAGTAATATACTTTTCTCCAAGACTCTCTCTCGGAGGTCACTGAAGGCAAACTGCACTGTGCATTAGTTTACAGAGTCAGTTACAACATCCTTTGTGCGAAAACACATTTCTCATTCCAGGTGGTAAGTAAATGCGTTTTTTTTCTTTTTTTTCTTCTGTATTCAGACCTTGTGGAATGGACGGAAGGCTTTCCCTGACTGCTTAAGTAAAATTTTAACTAGATGAGTGCATCAAAATTTCTAGGATTACTACAGTACTTTAAATGCTTGCATTTAAAATGGAATGCACCAGAAGCAAGCACAGTGAATACAAGCTGTGGTGAATGGGAATTGCATGTTAGGGGAAGATAAAGAACAAAATATATCTAAAGACAGCAGGAGAAAGAAAGGGTATTACAAAGAATCCACTTAGAAGAGTTTGGGAAGAACATAGAGCATTTAAGACTAAGAAACCAGTTCCATTGGTCCACTAGTCTCCATTTTCCCCAGGTACCTCTGCATACAGAGCTGCACATCCCTATTTCACTAAACTGTTTTAGCTCTGAAGCAGTGCTTAGAAAGCAGAGAGAAGGGGCACTAACAGTCCATACAGTGTGTGAGAGATTATATTGGAGTGAGCCCCACATATTATATCACTCACCCTCCTCAAACGGTATATATAGATTTAAAATGGGAATAGTTCCTTTTCCACCCCAAATTCTGGTGATCATACTGCCTTTGCCTATGTGAAAAAAACACACAGAAAAGAGGTTCTCTGCATGAAGTCCATAATTTAGCAACCATGAAATATGTAAGATACCCTGAAGTTGGAATTTTGAAAAAGGCATTTGGGGAACTTCAATGACTGGCTATGCCTGAAGACAAAACATTTAATACTATACATGAAAACAAAGAATCAAAGACTTGAAACAATGTCTTCAATATCCCAGAAATGTCATGATCAGTGGATGATGGTCTATTCTAGGAGAGTCCATTCTTGCATTTTCTTGAAAAAGTTAGAGATAGTCCATTTCATTACAAAAGAGACTGGGGAAAAATGACAAAAATGAAAGCTTCAACAAGATGGGAAAAAGAAGTACTTTCAACACAGCTCTAATCATGCCTGAGTGAATGAAACAATCATGTGTCATCCTGGTGAAACAGTCAGTACTGTTAACAGGCGGTGTTTACACCCAACAACATTCACAGGGAAATACAAAACAAAAGTAACATTTTATATCCCAACTGGGTAATTGTGGCTGCAGACTTTCCCGGCAGTGCAAGTGATGAGCTATTTACTGAGCAGCGCTGAGAGGGATGACTCTTTGCAAATCCCTTTCAGCAATATCACAATGGAAAGAGCTTTTCAAGATGAGAAGAATTTTACAATATCGTTCCACAGAGGGTTTGTGCAACAACCCACGAGCGTTTTGCTTACTGGTGCAAGCACAGGCGGGCGCTGCAGCCACGCGGCCCCTGCCCCGCACGGCCGCAGGGCAGGAGGCACCGCAGGGAGGGCGAGAGAAGGACAAACCAGGGATGAGGGCACATGGCAGTATCCATCTGTTTAGTTTTGCAACACACACAACTGAATAACGCTCAATCCCCTCCAAAAGAAGTCCCCAGACTTGAAAGCTAAATTATGACAGTGCAGAGTTTTACTTCCTTGGTTGCTATTAGAGATACTACACATCTACCTCACCACAGTCAGACATACTATCTAGAACCGCTTTTAAAATACGCTTCTTTCTAGCAGGCTTCATCCTGCATCCCTCAACACAGGAAGACAAATCGTTGCTATTTTGCATGCAGTTTTTAAAATGCACCGGTGGGATCTTCCACACAGATTCACTTGCTACTCCAGGCTCCAAGTCTCAGTTGTGGTCGTTTCCCTCCAGCCCATAACACAAGGATATATGGTCAAGTGCAACCACAAAAATTCAGCATCTGCTGTACTCTGTATCACCATAGCAAAGTAATTGAGCAGCAAACCTAGTTACCCGGTATTTACAAACAGTGACAGCAAGGAAAGTGGAACGAACAGGGAGTTCTGTGGTTACCAATCTGTCCTTAAACACAACCAGCTAAAGGCTTTAAGCATCAGGAAGCTAAACTGATTAAACAGTGATTAAACAGTATTTTTAGATAGGCGGAGAATCTATTCAAAACTCTGATTATTACCCTGCTAACAGAAGTATCAGAGCTCTTCCAAGGCAGCAGATTTCAGAAAGATGCTGTCTATGATTTACAGTTCTCAATTTCAGGAATTACTGACATGAGCCATTTGCAATACAAGTAACAAAAAAAGGCCTCTTAAAAAACACAACACCAGACAATCGTCTTCTAGTATTTCTAACTAGTGGTACAAAGACCTGTCACAGCTACCTCCCTTTCAACCCTGTTTTCCACTGTCACATGAGATCTCAGCAGATGTGGCTGCTTCTAAACACAAACTCATTTTTTTTCTCCCTATGTTTCTCTATTATTTTTCTTTTTGAAAACTGAATTGCAAATGCATCATTAACTTGGTGTGTATCTTATTAAATACTGAGATTTCATTTTAAGTGCAATGTCAAAACCGAAATGAAAAAAAAAGTGGATTTGTTTGCATAATTTTCTCATGAGAAAAAAAGATTAATAACGCTGCATTTAGGAATTTTTATTATGTCTAGCATATCTAACAAATTCATACCAATTTTGCCAAAAACATCTTGTAGCAAATACGAATGCCAGTTTCTAATATTGCCATTAGTCTATGATTACAAACTATTTACTTAAAATCTTGCTATACATGGCTAAGTGGGGGATACAATCAAATTTTCATTAAAAAAGCACCTGAAAAAGTGCTTTAATAAAGTATAACTAATTAATAACCATTTAAATGCCTTTGAGAATAAGTGCAAGTGTATTCATAGATTCTCGGACACTTCTAAGGACAGAGACACTGTGAGCAGATACCCCACAACACTGACATTTCTTGAAAGCTCCACATTTAAGTTAATAGAAACCCACCAATTTCAAGGATCTCTTATTTGGACTAAGAAAACAAATGAAACAGTCAAGTTCTCCTGGGGAGAGGAATAAAAAGATGACATCCTAATGCTCATTTTAATCTGCAGTATAATAATGTTAAAATGGAAACAATTATCTGCTAATTAAAAAAAAACCAAAAAAACAAAAAAACAAAACAAAACAAAAAAAAACCACAGACCAGGAACTAAAGCCAGTTTCTAAAATTTTAGCCCAACTAATCTTTCATATCTAACCCAAAATGCATGAACTGAATGTTACTATTTTGAGATATTACTAAACTCGTCCCCTCCCTCTTTTTTTTTTTTTTTTTTTTTTTTTTTTTTAACAGCACTGGCAAAAGCATCCTGGGCTAGCAGGTAAAACAGGAGAAGGATGCTCGCTTATTTTTGCATTTGGTCTCTACTCAGTGTTCAACGCTCTCTGCCTGGATAATTTAGACATCTGAAAAATTTTCTTCTAAGAATTCTATCAGTAGCAGGACAGGTGGCTTACCCAGCAACAGTATCAAAGAAGGAGTTTTTCTTTAACGGCCCTTTCTGCAGGCTACCCCACTGATGATTTGCTACTGAATGGGTTTTCCATTTGCAGCATGCATTGAAGATGCCCTTTTCTTGCACACACACACACACACACACACCAGCAGCAAACTCACTTCCCTGTTAAGACACCACAAACTTCATATGCAGCAACATAAATAGCCTTCTTGAGAACGTTTGTCTAGAACTTAGTAAAATCTCCACCACAGAGGTGCAACTTAATGAATAATACAGATTTTGTGTCATTGTTTGGGCATTTTGTATTTTTTTGAAGGCTTTGCAATCTATTTTGTGACTGACATAAGGAATGCATCTGGCTTTCTCACTCTTTTCTAAAGGAAATAAGGTTGACTATTGTGTAAAGAAATAATACATTTTTTACAGAATGGATGCAATCAGCTTAAAAAAAAAATCACCTCTCTTTCAATTTTCTTTTAAAAATCTTGAAATTGTTAAAAGTAACTAGAGAAAATAACCCCAAAGGAAGGAGATGAAATTGAAAAAGCAGGCAGTGAAGGCAGAGAAAAGATTTTTCTATATCATTTACCCCAGACCCACGCTAGCTGAAACACTCCAACATCAACAGATTGAACTGAGCTGCGCTTCTCTCTCTTCCTCATCACACTTGCCCTCGGAGCACCTCAGCATCGGAGCCTTGGCATTTTTTTTCCCAGGCTTTGTCAGTGCACCTACTGGAAATAAGGAAGTGCTGTTATGCTGTCCTTGCAGCTGTCAGAGATTACACGTCATACCCATTAAAACCCAGGCCGTTGCCTAGATCTAGATAATACCACTTTCCACCGCTTTGGAGACTCCATTCTGCCAGGGTCATTTAACCTGTGGGAAGCTAAATGGGGAAACTTCAGCAAAACCTGGATTCTCTAAACCCTCTGTAGGAACCACTGAACTAAGTAAGGCTTTAGGGACTATGCGGATTTGACCTAAATATCTTGTCCCAAGTTGTGTAGAAACTACTAAATAGTAAGGAAGAAGTGTGGCTAAAGTCATTCCAGACCTACAGCAGCATCTCAACTATTGCTTTCTTTCCCCCACAGTAGAATTGGTTTTCAGTTTGAATGTGTTCCTATTAAAAAATGTTTCATATACTTAACTTGTACAGATATTCCAGGGATACCTAATGGTTCTAGTCTAAAGCATTTATTTAAAACTCAGGTCAGATTTTGAATCCTGAGATAAACTTGTAAGGCAATTAGTGACTTGGCATATTAACTTGTAGCATAATCACATGCAGAGGCCAACATTTCAAACTAATATACAGGCTTTAAACTAGTCACATGGAAGAGAATCATCTTTATCGACCGATAAATCCTCAAATAAAAACTCTCCACCTTTTCCCTTCGCTTTCTGATAAGGTCACCTGGAGAGAGCACTTCTAACATAACACTTAATCTGAAGTGACAACTCAGCAAATTAGTGTAGATTTGTTTCAGTACTCAGATTCAAGATTGAAAAAAATCTGCCTTCATTTTTATTGTAGTAAATGTTTGTGAATTTGAAGAGGGTACAGTTGCAAGTCATCAAAGATAGCTAGAATTAACTAAGTTTCAAATGTTGCTAAGCGTTAAATAGTAACATATACAGAAGGCACAGAGATCTACTTACATTGTTGCTAGGATGAATTACTTGATTTCCAAATATGACTTCCTCTCCTGTCCTCTCTGCTACATTTTCCATTTGCACATTTTAATAATGAAATATCCAGTGGAAATCTGTGTAATTACATAAAACTTTAAACCCAGGCAGATGCTGAACTCCAGTGCTGAACGGGTGCTTAATTGTGTGAGCCTTCCCCAGAAGGAACTAGTCCAGGGCTGCTACCACATCTAGTACGTGCATCAGAACTTGTTACATAGTTTTAAATCTACATAAATAAATATCTTCTTGTTATGGTTGAACTAACATGAACTCCATGGTTTCAAGATAACATTTCTCCTCCTGTTCCCTTTTATGACAATTTCTAGCATATATTTTAACAATGAAATTTCTAGTTTTCAAGCCCTTTCTTCCCTTTCTGCAAGAGAATGCTCTTCCAACAAGCGTGCATTGCAAATGATTAGAAAACAAACATCTGGCCTGTTCAGCAGTCAACAAACTTCTCTTTCCATTCTTAGCTCAGTAATACAGAGTGGTTGTCTATGGCATTACAGAGGTGAAGTCAAACAAGATAGAACCAGCTACTCTGCCGCAAACATTACAGCTAGAAATACAAATACACCGCAGACGTATGGACAAATAGTTAACTCCTGAAATGCTGCAATGGATAAGAAAGATAAAAGAGGAAAAAATACAACATGTCCTTCTGAAAATTAAGACCAGAATTAAAAAAACATCCTTCATCTTTTAGATTTCATAATAAAAGTGGTTTTGGAACCAATTTGGATTACTAGTAAAATAATTAGACTCTGCAGTCTGTGTTGACAAGAACAAGGTCGTGCTCACTTTATGCTATGTTTAAATCATGTTATTCTTGTTGCACTGTTGAAATAATAATAATAAAAAAAAAACACTCTCCTCGTCAACAACAGACTTCAATCCACAAAGCACAACAGCATTAAGAACTACTGTCTTGGCATACCTAATAAACACAATGTTTAACCAACTAACTGAGCAATCGCTTCTCCGCTACTCCAAATGTAACCAACCACAAAAACTGAAAAGTTTTGAATTTTTTTTCCACAATATACTTCTGCTGTGTAATAAATGATTTACTAGGGATGATAAATGAATAGAGTCTTTCATTATGCATGGCATTCATTAGCTATGAGAAAGCTTTTGAAAAAATGGAAAGTGATTTCATACCATATTCAAGGCCCATGCAGCCAAGGCACAGATGAAAGCCCCATTCAGTGCTTGAAAAACAAGTGAAGATGAGACCTTTGCTTTACATTACATATACTCAAGATTGCTATCTTCACAAAAAAAAAAAAAACCCTTCAAAATCCTTCTTGAAAGCATCTTTCAAGAAGGGGACCTTAGTTAAAAAAAGAAAGATATTTTAAAAACAATAAAGACAAGACTAAAGAAGCTGAACTTGTAGACACTGTCACAGCATTCAGCAGGAAGCTCCCTCATCTTCAAGGGGCCATTTGCTACAGGCAGCAATGAGGACAGTGCGTGAGCCTGACCTCAGGTGGGGCACACGCTCCAGCAAGGGGAACACCTGGTTCTCTGCATGTTATTTTTACCCCGTTTTCTCCCCACAGACCCTGTACTACATACTCAACACTAATGTCTCTTGGCTTCTAGATATTTAATGAAGGCAAAAGCTTTGGACTTGAGCTGAAAGCTTCCAAATGTGTTGTGGTTTGTTTTCTGGAGTATATCCCTATTCCAAAAATAGAAGGAAAGACAGTCAGAAAAATGCTATTCTTGAGGTATTTCAAGCCCAGCTAGAAGAGCAAAAGATTCTTTAATTATCATGAAAAAAAATCATGCAAGATTTGCAGCAGTCCAGCCATGCAGAATCAGAAACATCTGTTAGGTTTCGGAGACGTTTTCTGGCCAAATTTTAAAATATGTGTAAAAACTCACAATGCCTGTCTGGTAATAATATTTATATGGAAGAACACTTGCCAGACGCTTCTCTCCTAAGCGCTAAGGGCCATGTCAAACCAAAGCTTACCACAGGACTGAGAGCCCCCATGAGACACTCAAAACCCCATTTCAGGGAGACATTTGTTCTACTCCATGTCACTGGTGCAATACTAAGAATTCACATGCAGAGAAATCAAGAGAGCTGAGCATGCAGGAATGAATTAAGTATTAAGGGCAAATTTAAGTCTGCTGTCTTGTACCCATGAGTTATGGTAAGCAGTCTTTGGCATTATTTTTATCCTACGCACATCAAATAAAATTATTTCAGATCTAACATGGGATTAACATGTGGAGAACTGGAAGGGTTTAATAGCATGTGGCATTACATGGGAATGCTTGAAAAAGATACCACAGACTTAAGGGCTGATGTATTTTTGAGTCTTGCTTTAGCAGCTAAGACAACAAACAAATCTTGTGACCTCGCAGAGATGACTCAAACCCCAGTCCGCCCACACCACCAGCCGTCAGCCAGACCGACTCTGCCCAGTCTAGTCCTTACCTGGGGCCCTGATGGCAGCAGCCCTCAACTTATCCCCACCCCGGCATTCCCTGTGCTCCCAACCCACTGAGAAAAGTGAGCCTTGTGGCCAGTTTCACCTTGATTTGGGAGAAACACTCCAGAGGAGTCCCATTGCAGGGCTCCTTACTGGCAAAGGAACTGAATTTGGACCTGACCTTGCCACGGGCTGCCTGTAACACAGGCATTTGCTCGCTGGGCCTTAGCACGGGTACCAGCACTCACGCAGGCCTTAGGAGTAACCACACTGGTGGCGGCTCTTCTCACCCGTCACGCCTACAGGTTGGTTTGCAAGGGTTGTCTACCCTCCAGCCTCCTCTGACACAGATTCAGCCCAGCTTCCCAGAAAGTTTAATTTCTGATAGAAGTTGGTACTTTGTTTGAAAGAATAACCAAAGCTGCTTGGGAGGTGCCAGTTAAAATGCCTTTAGCTACTGACAGATGGTCTGCAGAAATGATGCCCTCTCACTTTATGGCGTGAAATAAAAATGCCTCTGCTACTGTTTTTTATATAATCACACATATTTCATTTTATACACACGAACAACTTTACATGCAAGTAATTGCCCAAGAGAAACCAGACAGAGAAACATTTTCAAAGTAAATCTTATTTAACATATTAAGTATAACTAAGAAACTAGAAAGTGAAGGGTGTTAAAATTCAAACAAGACATTTTCTGAATGTATTTGAAGTTATTGATTAAATCTTTAGCCAACATTTGAAGTCACCAGCCATTACAGAGGCAGAACTAGAATTAGTAGCCAGTGCTGGGTAGAATTATTTTCTTGAAGGAGAAAAATATATACATGGTAGTTATATTGCAGCATTATTTGTAATGTATATTAAACATAAAACTAGCAGCTAAAGCTATACTGCAAATGGAAGAACATCTTCCCAGCTAGCTGAATGTGCTGGAGTCAGCTGCCTAGACCTCGGGATTTAACTTGGGCAGAACACAGGAAGCTGAAGCCTTCTTGGCATAACGGCAGCTACCGGAGCTTGCAGCCCACCACAACTTGTAACATGCAATGAAGACTCTAGCCCGAAGCCCTAAGCTTTCGATTTTGCTCTGCTCTCTCCTGTTATTTCTGAGGCAAAAGACCAAAATTAACCCATGGGTAGCAGCAGCACAAACACTGTCACAGGAAAAGAACATGCTGTTACATCATCTTTCTAAAATACAGCGCAGGGGCACTAGCAGAGGAGGAATATGGTAATATCCTTGCTATATTAAATAAGCAGAAAACTTAATGGATTAAATAAGCAGAAAAAATAACGGGGGAAACAAAATGCCCCATGTAAAGAAACTTTTTTTTTTTTTTTTTCCAAAAGGTTTTATTAGAATGAGGAATAAAACTTCCTTCTTTGCTCCACTATAAAACCTTCAATGGAAGGATTAACTTCTCATTAACTTCTTTCTCATGGCTTAAAAGAATGTGCATCCTTCCAAAGTACTGACTCCAGCTTTTTTTGNNTCTCTCTCCCCAGTTTGGTTCAAGAATCTTTTTATTTTTATTATTTCATTAGTACTTAACACTGTCAGGTACTTCAGCACCACCTATCAGTTATGGGGTTTTTGTTTGTGCAAAATTATTTTTATGCAACAATATATCTGTAATTATTATTTATACAGGATAGTATTTCCATTCTCCTCAAATGTAGATTTCCTTCAGAGTAAAGAACTGATCCATACCAAAGCTGAAGGATGCCATGACTCCAAAGAAATGAGGATAACATTTGTTCAGCCTGCATTTAAAAATAACAATCCCGTTACCTCAGACAACCTTAACACAAGAATCACTGAATCAGTTGAAGATATGCTGAGGAACACAAATTTAGCAGTATTTTGAGAGCATATATTACTTTAAAAAATATATATAATAACTATTGTTAAAAAGAAAAGCATTTCTAACAGCAGTAACAAGTATTTTTCAAAAGTTTGTAGCAGAGAGGAAAAATTGTATTTATTTCTGATTGTAATATTTCTACTGCTCTTTTTAATAGATGAGCTCTAAGCAGATGAGATAAACCAAACTGAGTGGTATGTAAGGTGCAAGTCATGTTTTTCTATGTCCGTTTTAATACCTGCCCAACATGCAGAGTTGTTCTCTGCCTGATGGAGTCCTCAGCACCAGTTCCACCAGGAACCCGAAACGGGAGACGTTTTGTGGCTGCTGTGAGCAGAAAGCTGCACAGTCTGGGCATGTTAGCTCACCAGCTACCCTGCAGCTTATGTACGGAGAGGAACAGAAATGGAGCTTGGAGACAAGGAAGCTCCCGAGAACCATGTCAATATTTACAGCGGTTTAGCACTGCTGAGAGGATTAAGTTTCCCTAGGAGCTCAGCTCTGCCAAGTGCCAAATTCTAACCCTGACATACATGAAGAGCTTAACTTCAAGTAAACAAATAGGAGCTCTGTGAAAAGTAATTAAGCACTGCAGAACGCACCGCTCACAGATGACCTGCTATCTTATGATTTAAAGCTGACACTTTTCATCTACCGTCAATACTGTTAGAAAAAGTAGGCATTGCACCAAAATTGACCCATTGTGGCCCCCTCCAGACCCAACAAAACCCAACTCTTTTCAGAAGCACAGTATTGCTCATGCTTGTTAGCTTCAACAGGTAGCACGGATCTGCTTGCTGCCACAAAATGCTACAGCAGCACAGAAGGACAGCAGCAGAGACTACTGCTCACGCTTTACTTGAGCTGGGTAGGATTTGGCAGATTTGTGCTTCATGAGGCAGCAACCATCTCATCAGAAGTATCTGAGCGAACTAGCTCATGGTTAGCTTGGACATTACTATGTACAGCTCTTTGCTATAAGCTATGCTAAATACTGCATTGCCAGTCTTGATGTTTCCATACTCACCTTCTTACCTGCAGCACTCCTCCCTTTATGATAAATAATAGTATTAAATAGATTATTCAGAAGTTGGATCAATGCTCCAGTGAAATACATTTATTCCAATTTCATACAAGGAATATAAATCTAGTCATATACCAACCATGACAGGATTCATTATTCTACAAACTCCTTGTCACTGTAAGTTAAGCAATCCCTCTAATGAAGCTGAATGATTTCTTTTTCACTCAAGTACTTAATGAGTTCCTTTAAACATCAATACACAGATCAGAAAATCCCAAAAGCACCAACTTGCTTCTTCCAATACTACCAAATAACCCTTTCCTTTTTGGTCATCGTCACAGACTTGGCAGCTTACTTAGCAATAAGATGCTCATGATTATATGTATTTTCAACTGTGTTCCTTAAAAAAAAAAAAAAAAAAAAAGCTATAGAAAATATCTCACCATGTTTGCTTATTGTCCAAATGTCTTGGCTCTTTCTGAATCAACATCTCAACCCACTTAATTCACCTTTTCTAATATATCACGTCTACATGGTAAATCTGATTTGAATTCTGTCCCATTAAAGATTATTTATAATATATTTCACAGATACAAGACAATTCTTAGTTCTGGAGCATGGAGAAAGAATAATATTAATTTTAAAATGCTACCCCATTTCTACAGAAAAAGGTAAGATCTGGTAACATAATAATGCCTTATTATGTCAATTTGAGCATCTAAGTAAATACAGTTCTCCAGCTCCAGCACTGTTCCTATGAATTACTTAGGGGGGGAAAGAGAACTTTCTCTCGAAACATCTGCCTTTGAATATTCAAAGGAAACTGCAAAGATAATCAGCTTAAAAGCAAGTAAGGGAATTAACGTTCTTTTACCTTAAAGAATCTTCTAACTCACCCCACAGGAGCTGGAGTTCAAGACTCAGAGAGAGATACATCAATTGCACTCAAATCTAATTTTTGTACTGCACAATCATTCACATGGGATCGCTCACATGGGATTTTCACTAAAATGGCTTCAGTCAAATTGACAAAAACCAAAACCAACAATGTAGTACTCCAATGTAGTAGAAGTTGAAACAGCAGC
>VZSV01000063.1:3783986-3816460 GCA_013398735.1 Nothocercus julius | reverse complement strand
ACTCCTGTTCTCCCTTAATGTATTTTATTTCTAACAGTCCTCTAGAGCTAAATTAAGGGGAAAAAAAAAAAAAAAAAAAAAAAAAAAAAAAAAAAGAACCAAACCAGATACAAGGGGGAAAGGGAGAAAAGTCAAGCCAAATCTGAGCCAGGCACTTCCAGCCACTGCCACTGATACTACTCAACGGGACAGCACAACCTCAGCAACTTCTTGCACTCTAATTCCCTTATCTGCTTTGCACTTATTCTTCCCTCAGCCAGCCCATCCAGATGTTTAAGCGATCTCTACATGACCTAATATTTGCCTAATTCCATTTTAGGACAATACTGCCTCTAAAGCATTCTGTACTACTTACTTGATACAGCCACAAAAATTGCCATCTCTTGGTAGGATTTTGGTAAGTTAAATCTGTATTTCAAGATTTGTGGCCATCTGATAAGACGATAAAATTCCCTTTCTTACTGTAAAGAGGAAATAGGCCCAACTGAGCAGCATGTACTCAGAAGGAAGAGGCCTCTTGCAGGAAAGCAGCTCTTCACCCCTGCAGCAATCCTGACAAGCACTCCAGCAAGAGTTTATGGCACATTAAGAGTTAAAGTCTTGTAAGCTAACTTAAGTTAATGTAAAGTCTGCAGTTAAGACAGATGAGTCTCTCTAGGTGGAATGGAGACTAACAATTACAGCACATTGGGGTCCCACACCTTTGACAGGAATATCCCGACTCCTCTTCTCTGTCCTCTGGGGTGGACCCGTTCTCTGAAAGATGTGGGAGATCTGAAGGACCAGGCCAGCTGAACCTGGCAAAGCTAGAGAAAGAGGAGGGATGTAATCAAATCCTATGCACAAATTCTTGCCACTTTTCTGTCTCTGCTAGCTTCAGAGATTATCCCAGACCCCAGAATGAATTAATTCCATAATTATAAAAACATATTACAGATTTATTCTCTCTCAAGTTGCCAGAGCCCAATGAAAATGCAAAGATTTAAGATGGATTCACCAGAACTACAGGCTCATGCTAATACCTTCTCCTACATCACATACACTATGTTATGTGTCAAAAGCTCTTGCTAATTATACAAGATTTCCTTACGTGCTGCTGCAAGGTGGATCAGACTCCCTTCCTACTGCATGCAAGTCACAGACCTCTTCATAAGCAAATAAGCTTAAAAAAGTTAACTATAACTGTAGAAAGAACAAAGCCTCATGTTCGATTTTTCTTTTTTTATACAAGCCCTTTTTCATATTTCTGTTTGTTTGCTTGCTTATGCAACATTTTTAAATCCCAGCTGACATGCATTTCACAACTATTAATAAAAAATGTGAAATATGTTGCTGTCTACAGTTTCATCTCCCTCCGCATTTGCCTGATTTTCTGCAGTTTATTCACCTCTCTTGTAAACACAAACCTGTGGCACTTTAATACACTTGCAGATGCTCTAGCAGAAGAGGACAGCTATTTTAAAACTCCAAGCAGAAGCAAGATTGCACAACATCACTACAAAGAATAACAATATTATATTTGTTATAATACTAAATTTGTATTTATATAATACATATATTATTATATTAGATATATTAAATCTATATTATATTGTAATATATCTGCTATAATTTGTTATAACAAATAACAATACAAATAATAGTTAGAATTCAGTCATGCAGAGAAGCTTTGATGGTTCTATAAATAATTGTTCTTTAATACAAGGGCATTATATTAATTCATAACCTCATTCCCTTATAGGAAGGTTCCCTCCCTACAAGACTGATATTCGTAACGAGGCTTAATGAAGTTCAGGCGCTAAATCTAGGGCTTACGTGGACTATAGCTCCTAGCTGCTTCCTCACATAGTTCTGAATTTTATTTTGGAATAATAGCAGGAAATAAATTATGAAGCCATGTGTGTTTTATTCTTACATTGCATTTAACTTGCTCAAAGACTACAAGGAATATTCTGTATTCTATTTTCTGTCCTACCTAGTTCTCTGCAACCTTTTCTTCATGGATAAAAAGGGCTTTTTTTAAAAATCTGGTGATGCAAATTCATCAAGAAGTTTATACTGAAAAACAACTTAGACACAGATGCAATGTCACTGTACATACAAAGACAGCAAGAATATTCATCCTTAAAACAAAGGTGCACAATAAAGCTCTGCAGTGCAGTATTTAGAGGCTGCCTGCAAAGCACTGTACAGCCTATAGGACTGACTTATAAAAGTTACTTTCTTTAAAAACTAAACAAAAAAATCTGATAATGCCTGAGCATGCTCAAATGCCGACCTTTTTATGGGCTAAGGGCAATCTGGGCCGGCTCCAGATGATCACAGAGCTTTCCTGGGGTAGCGGCTTGAATGCCAAGTCTGCCTAGTTCAGTGATTTCCTTCAGCTTTGGGTTCTGTGACAAAGTACTCCCGACACCTACCATAAGAAACTATACGCTGACAGGCAGCGGGAGAGCAAGCTAACTTAAAAAAAAAAAAAAGAGACAAAGATTTCCGTGTAGAGCGTAGGGCCATAACATCAATATAATTTCCAGACGAATTCAGAGGCCTTGGTACAAAACCATGTACCTACCATAAATACCACTCACTGAGGAAAATGCCTATAGATATGCCCTAAATTCTACCATTAATGAGACACAAAAGTTGAAATGTTATTCAGACTTGTCTCCAGGCATTTGCAAATTACTATTCGCTTGCTATTTTCAAAACATACTTTGTGTTTTATGAAAAGCATATAGCTGGGTAAAATTTGATTTCCCTCTCTGTTGTGATTTTCAGGTAGAAATTTTCAAAGGGAATGCAAAAACAACTGGAAACAGGAAGAATGTTCTCAGAGGAGAATGCATCTTCTTCAATATCTCCCAAAAATTTCATTTGAGATCCAAGCCATTTAAGCCTGCCCCGGATTACAGCAGGGCTTTGCACGCCTCAGTACGAGGAGAGGTAAGAGGTACTTGTAATAGACAGGTTGAACAGATAATATTAAATTGGCATTTTTTCTAGGCAGAAAGAAACACCTTTCCCACAAGCATTTCTAGTTAAATATACAACTGTTAAATATATATATATATATATATTTTTTTTTTCAAAATCATAAAGACTGCAGGAGAAAAAATTTCTTGTGAAAAATGCCAGCATGACTCTTGCTTGCAAGCACTCATAATGGCTGTAAATGAATTAAAGACAATTTCTGCTGGTTTACTGTAAAGGGATAGGAATAGACTGATGAGAGAGAGCTAATCACCGCTTATTTAAGAAATTAAATGATTACATTTGGCAGAGAGAGTTTTAAATGCTCATATTCCTATGACAAAAAAATCACATATTTGTGCCTGCTAGCAAATATTGGGAATTTTATGTCTATCTTTGTCTACCCTAAGGACCCCTCCCAGAACTATTGGTTCATTTTTTTTCCCCGGAAGACTCCTTTCCATAAGCTTCCAGAAGCACAGAAGAAACCCCAGCTTTCACATAACAAAATTCCTATCCACGTGGATGGATTAGGTTTTAGCATCTTTGCAAAGTGAGGCTGATAACAAGCTAACGATGAGTTGGAAATAATTGTTCATTCCCAAATAAAGGAAATTCATGAATAACCTCTCTTCCTTCACTGATAACACAGAGAGCCACAAAACTGCCAATCAGCCAAAACGCCAATATTTTAAATCGGAAATAAACCTATATTTGCAGTCATAAACTGAATGCAAATAATTGATTGTTTTGCATCTCTAGAGAGCATCACTTACAAATACCAGTAATCTGTAGTGCTGTTTTGATGGCTATTACTGAACTTTAGCAGTTTTACCATGAAGCACTGGCTAAGCAATTACTTGCATACATGGTAAATTCAGTGACACAACACATGTGAACTAGAAATACAACATGTATTTCAGCTATGCATAGTGACATTTTTCATCTCTCTCAGACTGAATATTAGCCCTAACTTCATGACTATGTTTTTCTCATTTTGACTTTTAATTCTGTGAATGAGCCACATGCTCAAAGAAGCAGAACACAAACTATCGCACAGCTAAATTCTGCTTTCAAAGGGAAAATTTCTGCTGAAAGGAATGTCATCTCTAAGCAGCTCATGCCAGCGTACTCTCAGCAACACAGGTTTTTGATATAACATCATTCTTCCAAGAGTACAAGTTATTTCTTCCTGCTTGTAAAACCATGTAGCCCACCAAATGCCTCTAAGCCAAAACATTTCTCACTCTTTCTCCTAATCAGCAGGAGGAAGCAGTGGTTAGTGGGGGGCTCTACAGATTCAGCTGGAAATGAGAATGACAAGTCGTTGTTCCAAGTCTTTCACGGACTTGGATGCTCAGGAGAACCCATGAAAGAGCAACCCAGACAAAAGCTGGTTATGGGAAATTCCAGGGGCTGGAATTTTATTTTATATATTTGGTATTTTAATAATAAAATACTAAAAGGAGTAGTAGTAATTTTATTAATAAAATACTACTGCTGAGTCAAGGAAAACACCAGATGGTAAAGTATATAAAATCCAGTTGACATTACAAATATAATTTTTTTTTTTTTTTTTTTTTTTTAATCAAGGGAAAGGCAGGAAAGAGGAAAAAAATGATATGAGAAGTTTAGCTGAGGCATTTTTACCTCTTTTCTAGTAAGAGTGAGGCTATACTCGCGTGCATACTTTAGGAAAAGTTACACAGCTGCTTTCTGACTTCATGCTTGTTATATCTAGAATAAGAATTCTGTAAGAAAACTATTCACTCAGAAAGGTCACGTACAGCTGCTAAGATATCTGGACTGCATTACGTGTAACACAAGACAATTTTTCTCATTCTACACATCTTCATATCCAAAGTTTTACTTATTAGAATGTTAATATGGTAAACTAAAATTTAACAACTGTAAATGGTAAGATTATGCCAACAGTAGATGGATACTGACCACTATCAATTGAGTAAGTTGGGTTTCTTGGGTAAATCTTTGATCTAGCCCAATACACACCAACGGCAACAGACGCAGGTCTATGCTGGCATATGTTAGGAAAGCACATCCTGTTGCTCCAGGGCAGATATATTTCCACCTTGGAATAATTACCTGTACATCAGTGCACAGCAGTAAGATAACAGAAGGATGCATTTGCTTCTTTCAAATATTTAAAACCGTAGATCATGCACTACTGTATCTTAACCCCCTATTATTCATCACCTACCATTACGCACACACAGTTCATAGAGCATAAAGGAGTAGGTGAGTGACAGAGAAGGAACGGCTAGAAAGTCTTAATCACCTCACTCCTGATTGCCACTTGAAACATAAATTGTTCTGCTGGTTACAAAAAGATGTCAATGCTTGGCAGTAATAATCTGCAAATTAGTTAACACCCTTTGTCCAGTGGCGGGCCATACAAAGACATTTTTCCAAACCTCCCAACAATTGCCAACCACTGCAGCTGAATCACAACCAGCCTTGAAAGACAGAATTTGTGAACTGAAAAATATATTTCACCACAGTCAAAAAGTGTAGTAATCATGGAAAGACTAGATCTTACACTCCAAGCAACAATGTCCTAAACTGGAAGTGAATATCCTATTTTTTGTCCACATACTTCATCAGAAAAACACAAATTTTGTCAGGTGAAATGAGCATGCAAACTTCTTGGCATTTCAGTGATATTAACTTACAGTGGAAAGCTACTTTTTCTTGCCAGAAGATCCTACACCTTGACAGGGTAATCCTTTTCATTATTAAAGACGTACTTAATAAAAGCTATCGTATATCTGGATTTCTGCAAAATATTTTATGTAACTGAACCTGGCATACTGATTAAGACTTTGATTATGCAAAAGAAACTGCCTGTGGGTTAGGTTAATCAAGAAGCCTCTCAGACTTCATTGTAAAATTACTCAGATTGAGCAGGTAAGTGCCTTTATTTGCTGAACTTTTTTTTGGAGGGGGAAAAGGGTTACTGAGACATAAAATGCACATAATATGCAAAATGTCTTGGCGAAAATTGAGCATGTCGGAAGTGGGAGGTACCTGAGAAGGTGTCTGGAAAGCATCGAGAACTCTTGTGGATCTGGGCAGATGCACGTTTTCTACGTCTCCTGTTTGAAGGGACAGTCTTTGGCCCCTAGTGTTGCAGATCCCTTACGTCAATAAGTAGTTCATATACCTGACACTTTTTCTTAGACGGGTAAAACAAAACAACAAACAACACCCAAACACCAACTTTTTCTCTCAAAACCATTCTTTAACCTATAAGTTTATTTTGCTGAAATTTTATTTTAGTCAAACATTTGGTTATTGTTACAAGCAGGTTTAAGATTCAGTCACTTTGGTGTCTTTAATCTGTTTCAAGTAATTTGGTTCTTTTAATGGAAAGCTTTTTCTAATGCACATTTTTTTTTTTAAAAAACATGTCAAATTTTTAAAGCATTTAAACAATTCAAGGATCTCCACTGACCGTAGCCCAAGAAACTAATCTGAAATTTATTTGAAAAGACCTTAATTTTAACAAGCATTGCTTCCTCTTCTCTTGTAACGCAGATTAAACTTCACATACATATGCCAAAACACTGTGCAAGTCAGACACTTTCTCTTGTTTAATTTCAAATGCAGGATGGAGTTGCTAGTTCAGGGTCAACATTATACTAATACCTTATAGCTGCCATAAAATCCTGCCCTAAAGCAAGATTTTTTCCCCAATTTACTCTGTAGGAAAAAATAACAGCATAATTCATACAGAACTACTTTGTTTTGGAAATTACTCTTCAGGTGTTGAGATTACTAACAAATTCAAGGAGACTGGACTGGGTATGGTACTGGGTAGGTATGATTGGGTAGGATTCGAGGAAGCTGAGAGAACCGAGCGTGTTTATCTTCTGTACTTTCCCAAATATATCCATATCATTTGACAGTTACAGTCAAGTTTCATATTTATTACTCATTCTGAAATACTAGGCAAGACAGAGTTGCTTAGAAAGATGTCTTATTCTAACTGAAGTTAAAAAAAAAAAGTCTTAATCTATTCCAATGCCTATGCATAAGACCCTTGGTCTACTGTAAAATATGTTCATTTTTTTCATTGTGTTAAGGAAAAATTTGTCATTTCCCATTTAGTAAAAAAAACAACCTCCCTTTTTTTCCCCCCCTTCATTCTAACTGTCCTATCCATCTTCAGTGACAAATTTACCACTGTTTTCTTCCCTAAAAGACATAACGAAAATTTCTGGTAACATTAATCCAAACGTATCCATGTACTAACATTAGCAAGCCAGTGTCTCCTCAGCCTGCTAGAGAAAGTGCCCACTTGCTGCACAGTTCCTTCCCTGTGGGCTAATAGGCAGAAATTGCTGGAAAATAATTGTCTTTGATGATGATCACACTTCTTCAAGGACTGTAAGGAAAATAAGCACAAAGGACTGTATTTAAAGTTTTAGTTCTTCTCAATTTCCTTAAATAAGAGTTATAAACAAACAAAATCTGTCCCTAATTACCTTGAAGTACAGCTGGTTCCAGAACACAGGAAATCTGACAATGAAATAAAGTCAAATATAATACTGAGAAATGTCAAGAGTATGAGTCAAAGAATTAAAAAAACCCTAATCAGTCAATAAGAAAAGCCAGTTATCTAACCACTACTAATCTTCTATGTCACTGACGGCTGAAAACATATCTAAATACTATGAAAGCAATCTCATAGCTATAAAATAAATTGCTTTTGTGTGTGAATAAATTTAAACAGCAGACTAATGTAAGATGATTTGAAGATCCTGAGGCATAGGGTTATTTTCTACGGTTTGGTAAAATCAGCTTTGTGAAAACACAAAAGGTATATTTTAAAGAGAAGGTCAATATTCACATGCCAGCTTCCTGATGGATTATTTCAGCTTTTTTTTTTAAACAAACGGCAAAAAGATTGCTTCTGTGGCATTTTAATATCATAGGAGGGAAAAACCAGAATAAGCAGCTTCAGTGGGAAGGGTGGAAGGTAGAGAAGAAGAGGTTTTGCAGCAAATGCACAGCAGGAAACACAAACCTTAGTAGAGAACAGAGACTGGAAACAAAGGTGATGAGTTAATGAAAACATGGAAAATTGTGTTCAAAACTGTGTCAGGGATATGAAACTGAAGCAGTGCAAAATAAATAAGGAGAAGTATAAAGTGAAGGTACAAGGAAATTAAATCTAAACTTAAAAGAAAAAGGGAGAAAGAGGAATCCATTGCAACATACACCGTAATGAAGGAGAAGGGAAATTTCAAATACTGTGAACCGCAGATAAACAGAATTCTTTCGTTTAGCAGAGAAGGGTCTGGAATCACACTCACTAACAAGAAAAAGAAAGCACAGTTATCCTCCCTAAGTACACAACTGCAAATGCTGAATCCTTACACTGTAAACCCAAGGATATGATCAAAAAAAAAATTCCATGTAAATGGATCCATTTTAGATCTTACTTTCTCACAAGAGCTCACAAGAGTGTTTATATGAGGCCTGCTGCAAAGGTTGATTAAGGGTTCCTCACCTACTCCTTTCTTCTAATCCCATAACCTGAGTATGTTGCACTCATCAGGCAATACTGTAGTTCTGCTTGGTACCTTTCTTATTTTTAGTTCAAGCTAACAGAGAGCTCAACATTTTTCATTGTGCTGTATAACCACTTCTCAGTATTTTAGTATTATTTGAAATCTGGTTTTGTGTCACATGAGGATTGTTACCCTTTTCTTTCTTTCTAAGCCAATATTCAAGGACATTCTTTTAATACTACTACTAATTGTCCACGTACATCTCTCCTCTCTCTCTTTTTTTAATGTTCTTATCTATTATATTCAGAATTTTCAAAAAAAAGTTATTTTAAAACAATTGCTTTCAATAAGACCTTTTACATTTTTAGTGCTACCTCTATTAAAAAATAGCTTAGTTACCAAAGTCTTGAAAAAATGCCAATAAAACTCCTAGAAAAAGCATCTTTTAGTAATGAGCTCTCTCTCAAGATGGTAAAAACTCATCTATGGCTGATAACTTTTCCACACAAAAATCAGTCCAGGAGTTCCAAAACTAAATATATTCTTTCAATATGAAAGAAAAATCTGGTGGCTTTCAAAGCAAAACTGACCATAAAGGAGAGCAAAACTGCGTATTTTTAAACACACTTTCACTTATCTCCAGACAGCTCCTGATCCCAGCCGTGGGAACCTGATCCCAAGCATGCCCTTTCCCAGGACTGGAGCCATTTACCAGATAGAGCCTTCTCTTCCGGGCCGCAGCTCAGCACCAGGGCTGCCCATCAGCGCCGCAGCCGCAGCGCCAGGGCAGCTTTGCTCTTCATGATGACAAGTGCCCCTGATCCCGCCACCCGTTTTCCACTCAGCATAACGCGGGTCTCTCAGCAACCTCTCTCCGCTTCGCCTTCCGAGGAAGCGTCGGCGCTGCTGTGGCGCGAGGTGCAGCCGGAAGCCCAAACCTCTGCCCCGCTGATGCTCCCTGCTCCCGACGGACGCGCATATGAACCCGTGGGGCAGCAGGCACAGTTAGTTGGGGTTTCTCTAAGTCAGATGCACCCAGGCTTGTTTGGTAGAGAAACCAACACCAAAAAAACAGGCAAAGTATTTGGCCGAGCAGTTAGTTTGTCAGGAAGTTTCCCGTGACAGCGATGCCCGAGGCGCGGCGCGCGCGGTGAGCCCGCTTCGCGCGGCCGCGCCGCCCCCACGCCGCGCTGCCGCAGAGGCGCCCCGGGCACGCGGCGAGGAGAGCAGCGGTTCTTCACGCACCGACCGGCCGCCTGCCACGGGCTCAGCTTGTGCCAAAGGCCTCCTCCAGCGGCGTGCCCGCAGCAGGCCACGAGCGCCTCTACACGCTACCGCTTCTGCCATCCCGAGGAAACGCGCTGCAGAGCCCCAAGCACCGTTTAGGTACGGGAGAGAACACAAGCTCAGGGATGTGGTAAAAGCTTAAAAATTAACCAGCATAAGGAATAATTATGTGATACATGAAAACTGAATACAACTTACTTTTCCAAATTAGGATATTCCTGATTTATTACATATTCTCCATCTTGACTGAAAATCAGCTTTAATTTTTAATTTTGTGATCTGCAATGCTCTCCCCTTACTCCCATGTCTTAAGTCCTCCCCTTTCCAGAAGAAACAAATTTGCTAGTTATACAAATATATAATATATAAGACATTACATACAAAGAACATAGGGCCTTGCTTCACTTGGCCAGATTCTGAATGAAATATTGTAAAATTGATCTCTTCCAGTGCAACCATACATGATTAAGACCCTGAAACAATGCCCCAAAAAATTAGTAATTTTTCTCAGTGAAAAGATTTCATTAGGATTTCAGCTTTGACCTCTCTGGTGTTAAATGAATAACAGAATGATCATTTTAAAACTCTAAGGCAAAGTGAATGAAAAAGAAATAAAGCAACTCTTTAACTAGGTCAGTCCTCCCTGATCAGCTGGGTTCAGGAAAAGCGACAGACCATATGTTTCAAATCACTAAACCTGCCTTCAAGTTTCTGATGCATCTGTGTCTGTGCATCCGTTTCTGTCAGTGGCAATGTTCTTATAGGGCTTGGAATTTGCTTGCTGGCAGCCAGCTAGTAACAATTCCAGTGCAAACTGGTAGGTGTACTGCAGTTTGGACACAGATTCACAATTCATTAAGAGGATGGGCTAAAATAAATCTGGAAACTGTAAAATCTAAATTTAACTGCCTTCCCCCTCCCCCCATCCTGAAATTATTTCACTTAAGAACACCCAATTCATCAAGAAATACTAGAAGTACAAACTAAGTGCATGGGCTTTGTCACTGCAACCCCTGCCTTCTGTGCCAGCACCAATTAACCACGGTTCTCTAATGTCAGCATAGGCATACGGAGGAGAGCGCGCCCTCTTCTTCTTCATCCCTCTTGCCCAACTGGAAGGAAGAAATCCTGCCTGGCTCCCCTGAAGTGCACTCAAAACAAGGCTCCTCTTCCTCACCTTCCCTCCACCCTTCACCTCAGATGGCTGATCAATCATCTCACACGGTCGCTAGAAAGTTCAACCTCAGCTTAATGCTAAAAGGTTTCAAAGTTTAAGACTCAGATGCTTTAAAAAAGTTCTGAACATCTACATCTACACCCCCAAGCAAAACTATTTAGAATACATTCATTACTCCAAGTTTTTCCCACAAAGAAAAAAAAAAAAAATCACGTTTTGAGTTACCATTACTCTTTTTCTCCTGTTTTTCTAAGCACAGGAAAGCAATACTCAAAACACATTTATGCTCTGCTGACCAAGAAAATAGGAGATGTGAAGCCATGCAAAAAGTGAGATTTCCCATATTTCAGCACTACACTAAACAAGTAAACATTTAGAAAGATTTTCAGGCAGTCTTGATGTGTTTGCCAAAAAGCCTGCAACACGAGATAAAATGCTTCCTAACAATGAAGAGACTTTGTAGTCCTCTCATCGAGCACTGGTATCTGCTCCACACTGCCGGCCAGCGATGCGAGGCACAGCGGCGTGTTGGACCTGTCACCATGATATACTGTCAGATATGACAGTATCTGCTGAAACACTAAGAAGAAAATGTTGTTTGTGGTTCTATTTCACAAACCCTAGAAATGCAGAAATAATTTACCTCTGTTGCACAACTACTACATGCACATTCATTCCTCGCTTCAAATTTTGGCTGCCACAGAAACCCCGTAGAGCCCAGGTCCCAAAACTCAACAGTGGCACCTAGTGGGTAACCATTTATCACATCCGAGTACTTCCAATACACTCCTTTTTGTGGACTACTTTTTGTTGACTACTAAGATATCTTCCTGGGAGAAGTTATGTCTAAACTCATTAAAACCTCCGCAAGCACTTCCTACTCATAACTAGAATCAATGTATTTGGGTAGATTCCAAAAAGAAAAATAGAAACAACACAGTAGCTGTGGGGAAGTAACCAAGAACTAGAGCCTTTCTGATATAACTTCGTATACCATCAGGGGTTTACCTGCAAAATCAGCACTCACTAACTTCCAGTAGCTGAGTTAGAACAGTACTACTCAGGGAAGAACTGGCTAACAAAAGATCTCTGAAAAAAAAAAAAAAAAAAACCACCTTCTTTCCGCTCAGGAACAACCATGAATCAGACTTAGTGTTCATTGGCAATGTGAAGTAATAGGATGTTACCCAACATTAAGTCAGCTGAAAGCTAAGCTATTCTTCTACCAGAGGATTCACAGCATAAGCTTGTCAATATCAATAGTATGGAGCTGTCTTATGTAGGAAAAAAAAATACAGTTGNAAAAAAAAAAAAAAAAAAAACCACCTTCTAGGAGCAAAAGCAACAAAATATTTAATATTCCATTAAGAAGCTTATGTGAGAGCCAGGAACTTAAATATTACATGAAACCAGAGCCCTGGCACAGCACCCACCAGCGCACCAAGAGGATAATTCTTGTGACGTGCAACTCCAGCTTCAAGTTTGACATTTTAATGGTCCCTAACCACTTGAAATGAATCCACCTGCAGTCATGTCCTCATAATTATGTATTAATATAAAAAAAGAAAGAGTAAGCAGTGATTTCTCTACCCTCACCCCCACTGATAACTAAGGCTTCCTTCCTTCCTGAAAACATGTTCAGAAAGGGCGCTTCAGTCTTCTTTGATAAAGGATTTGAGCAGAACATCTAATCTCATCAGAAAATAAGAATTTATTTTCAGAGGTACCGAACATCACAGTGTACAGAAGATCACTGCTGCTTAAATTTAGGGAATCGAGATAAGTTTACTCACTTTTTATTTAGGCACCTGAAAACATTACTCAATATTAAAAATGATTTTTTTTTTTAATTTGAACCTATCTAGCTAAGAGAACAGAGATATTCATTTTTGAAAGTACTGTCTTCAGATTTCCACAGTCCTAAAAAAAAAAACCCCACATTTCATATATTAACACACACATTATACATGTATTTCTCTGCTGACCACAAATACCTTTGTGATTGCTTTAGAGCTTGAAAGAACCTGACAGGTCTGAATGTCTAATAATTGTGTATTATATCCTGAGTGTTCATGTGATGTAAAATTTTTAAGAGGATCTCATCAGCTTATGATACAGAATCCAATCACTGCAAAGGGCAGATACTTACAATGAAAAAAAGCATACTTTTTCATTAAACACTTTTTTTCCAAGAAAACTGTTACCACAGTGACTGCTTCTCTACTGTACCTCACCAAAACACTTTCTACTGGAGATGTGCATTGTAATTTACCATTAATTTTTGAGCTCTGTTTTCTTATAGGCCTTTGAAACAAAGGTCAAAAATGCAAAAGAACTATTGCACAGGTCATTTTTATCAGCAAATAAACTGGGTTCTATAAAAAAAGTTTTTTTGTGTGTGTTTTAAACTTCCATGGAAGTTAGCAATATAAACATTTATGTTGTAACTCAGTTTTATTTTTGTTTTCCTCTCTGCAAACTGTCTTTATTGATTCGAGTGAAATTTTTCAGACGGGAACTATTCCATCTGTCAAGGTTTCCCATTTCTCACTGTGTTATTAGACTTTTCAAAGAATCATAAAGAACAGAAAGTTTTCCGTACGTGGCACTGCTGAACCCGGGAGGGTTCATACTTCACCTACAGCCTGTCGTTCCTCCCACGGGACGCAGGATACTGCAAAGCACCCAGGTCCAAAGCTCAGTCCTACAGACTGGGCTCTGTTTTAATGGTGGTTAAAGGATTTGGCAGGTGAGAGGGAATCTGAGTCAAGGAGAAATACTCTCCTCCTAATAACATGTGTGTAAACACTTGCTTTGATTAAAGTATTTAACTGATATAAAAAAATATATATAAAGTGATTTAAAATTTTTCAGAACATTTTCTCTCTCTCTCTCTTTTTTTTTTTAATACCAGCAGAAGTCTGAAAGAATCGATGCTGTTATTGCAGAATGTCACATACAAAGGTTGAAACTTGTACAAATTAATTACAGTCATCTAAAATTCTGGCCTCCAATCCACAGCTCCATAACTAACAGAAGGGGAAAGGACATCACAAACTAAGACTCACTTGTCCAAAGGTTTTCCAAATTAGTGAATAAATGTGTCCACCTTTACTGACCACAGAGTTAGCTCAGAAGAGCAACCGAAACCCAGTGATGAAGTTTTAGGCAGCTTAACTCTGCCACCAACCCCCAAGTGACCCAACAAGCTGGTTTTCAAAAGCTGGAGAAAGCAGTTGTTTGCTATGATAATAATGAAAACTGTAGATCTTCCTAAGTACTAAAAATTTTCCCTAGGACAAAGGACATCACTATCACCTTTCCAGGATGAAACGCCCCTAGCTGCGTCTCTGAAGCAGGGCTTCCAGGCTAGACTGGAACTTAAAAGTATTAATTTAAGAACCGACTTGAAAGATTTTGTCATGCAACTGCCATTCACCAGCTGTCTCTGAGAGGCCTAGTCCTAAATGATGTATTAGGCACCTGTTGCGCAGGGTATTTACAGGTATTTACAAAAAAAAATCCATACAGATTCAGGATTTTTCTGAACAATAAACATTGACACTGCTAACTCATCTAAATCAACAAATTTATTGTAGCTGTCACCTTCATCTAAGTATTGGTGAAGAAATCCTCCGTCTGTTACTGCAGAAATGACTTGTCTCCCTAAAACACCTTGCACAGTTGTAAAAATGTATGCCTAAATTAAGGCCTCACTGCTGTAAATTACCCACACACAAGGCTGCTTTTATATCTGCAGCATATATTTATTTCAGAACAAGGCCCAACATAATTATTCAAAATGCATAGAGGAATCCAGGGTGCCTTGATAAGAATCCCCAATGCACACTGTAATAAGTGGGACATGTCTTCTATTAAAGTACTCTTTTCCAATTAAGAATCAAACACAAAATTTAGTAAGCTTCCATGAAGTTACAAAGTACAAATAAGAGAGCTGCTTTCTATTATGCTGATCAGTAGATGGGTATGGCTTAATCTGCTTGTTAGAAGGAAAATACCTTGCCAAAATTAACAGATCTAATACCTTAATCTGTTGTATCACAAGTGTTAGCTTATTAGTGAGCAAATTATGGAGAAAACCAGGCAGAGAACCACACACAATTATGTGCTTAGCAAAACCACACAGTGCCTTCCTGGGTCTGCAATTAGCTATGAATTACTGAGATCTCCAATACCAACAGTTTGTACTGTTAAATTCTCATTTTGTTTCGATTCTGGTTTCACTATATCTCAGAATGACTTGAGAAAATGATCTGCCCCATTCTTTCTTGCACTGCATTTTCTATAGTGCAGTTTTACTTGCAATAGATTTAATTCTACTGGATAAAAGACACCTGGGGGCTTAAATATCATCAAGAGATTGGAGAGAAAATAAAACTCAGACTCCTAAATTCCCTAAGAAAATTACATATAAAGTGTTTAAAAAAAAACAAACAAACAAAGATTTTTGCATGGTGAACAGGAAAGCACAGAGAAGTGTCCTAGATGTTGTGGCAATACCATAGCCTGACTTCTCTGGACCCCTCCTGCTTTGACTCCTTCCTACACTTTGCCCACTGCTGGAGGGCCAAGTTCACTGCTCAGGGCCTCTCGAGGAGAGAGGCCAGAAAAGTGAAGTTGCACAAGGCTCTGACCAAGTCCCCCAGCTTGGTACATGAAGAACAGCGAGACCTCAGCCTTGAAATGTCAGAGTGGTGCTTTCCTGAGTGCTAAAATCATTTGGCAGAAGTGAAACTCTTAATAGCTCCAATGATGTAACTTCATCTGTAGGAACTGTTGATTCAATCTGACAGAATTGTTTCATACATTTGTATTCATATCATATTCACAGTGGTTCCAAAGGAGCTATTTAATGTCAATTAAGTACTATTATAGTGTCAAAGGGAGTTCATTTTAGATGTATTTTATTCTTCCCTTAATATTTTGTTGCAGTACTTCTAGTCTTTTATTTCAATAATGGTGCAGCAAAGTTAACTGACTACAAATGAAGTGAAATAATGAACAATTTCCTTTTGTTCCCAAAGTAAATTATTTTGGCACTTGCCTGTCTGTCTGTCCACTCTAAAACACTCTCCCCTCTCTGTCTTCTCCATCATTGAACAGGAGTGCACAAAAATGCAATTGCCTATGGAGCTACTGTCTGAGTGTGCCCTTCCTCCTCCTCTTCGATACATTGCTCATGGTAATCCTTCTCCTTCCGCACTTCCCTACTGAGGATAAATTCATCCCTTCTGTCCTCTTCTCTGTCAGTGCTTCATTCTTCTGCCCTTCAGTTGGTTTTAAGGCTCTCTCTGCCACAATATGTATTTCTCTGGTATTCTCGTACCTGGCTCACTCTGGCTTTAATTAGCTAGACATAAATGGCAATCCCTCTTTCCTCCCCTTCTCACACTCAGACTCTCACACACACCTAGTCCCTTAGAAAAGGTCAGTCTTTATACAGCTACTCCCCCTCATCACATTTTTAAAAGACAAAAAAAAAAAAAAAAAAAAAAAAAAGATCAAGCCAAGAAATTTTTGTTTCTGCTGTGCTGCAGTTCAGCTCCAACAACTTCCATGCCATGGCCTACAAGATAAAGGGCACAGGCCTTAGCATTTAATTCGCATAAGGAAACTTCAACAATTACTCATAATCAATCATCCCTCTTTTTGATTCCTTGAGGACAGGGCTCTTCTGGAGGATGCACTCCAGGAGAGCTGGGTGGATGGCTAAGCCAGAAGACCAGAGCAGGATGAATCTGAAGTAAAATTTCCAAAATACAGGCTGGACTGGTGGCCTCGCACTGCTGCACTTTGCTCCGAAGACTACGCTGTAGTGACCTTGCAGGGTAGATAGAGAACTGGCTAAACTTACTCAGCATATTCAGAATATTAAAAAATATATATTCTCAAAAAAGATGCTGTTCTAGAAGTCAAAAAAAATATTTTCCATTTAGAGTTACAGAGGTGGCTTCATTAGCCTTTCTGAGATACTTCATCGCTGGAGGATGAATTTACTTGTGGAGTTAGAGACAGTTATATTTCCACAAGTTACATTTTCTCTATAAAGCAGCAGTGGACACATCAAAGCTAAGCCACAATACAGAAGGATCTTTTACCAAATATAAGTTTTAAAAGTAGCATTTTGTGTTTTTTTTTCTAGCTTACTGCCAGTAAGAGGACAGATACATACACTTCCCCCCTCTTCCCATGTTAGAGGCAAAAATGTTTTGTTAACGTAAAAATAAAATTGGGTCACAGAATCTAGCAAAACTCACCGTTGGCTCAGCTCTAGCAAAACAGTGCAACATGCAACAAACCTCTGACTGCAAAAATGGTCCAGGACAAAGAATATTAACTGCAACCCTGGATTTAATACCTTAAAATACTGATTCAGCAGAGATATCATTATTACTTTGCTCAAGTCTTCCTTATGAAAAAAAGCAGTACATTTTAGAGAGTTTGTGTAGTCACGATACCAAACTTACTGCTATCAAATACTTCTACATGAGTAAACACATTGCATATGTTAAAAGTAATTCCTCCAAGTAAGTACTTCTCTGTTAACTATCATACAACATCTATTTCCCCTATGCTGAAAGACCATTCAGTTTACACTCCTCCCTCCTCCTCTTTTACTTTTGGAAGTAGCAATGATTTTACAATGGGCTTTCAAAACATAAGCTTTTCAAGACCCCCTTTAAGTCTCTGCTTATATCAAGCATATTACCCTATCTATTAAAGTGTTTAAAACTGGTGAAGATAGATAGAAAAGAATATGGTACTGCTGTTATCATGAAGCTCCCTGTCAAGCTGTTGGTAATGTTTTTCAGACTCTTTTCTGTCAGTATCTTCATCACGTCATAGTAAAAACATTACAGAAGATTCTTTCATGCAACCCTCTCTTTGCTTAACACACATTCTGCATATCTAAGGAAACATTCACATCAATTTATCATTGCCTTTTAATTTTGAATCCAAAAAGCCTGTCTGTGCAGTAAATGCAGGCTTCTAATACAAAGAATATATACTATTTTCATTTTAAATTATTACTACTTGCTGCAGTGGTAATATTTTATTGTAAAACATGAAGATCTGCAAATTTCTCAGATCAGCACAGCTTAGAAGGGTAGAAAGAAAATGAAAAACAAATATATCAAAACTTACAGTGAGGGTTTCAGCATCTGCTAATCTACTTGGTTCCCTTCGGCATCTTTAATTACATGACTGTAAATCACTTGTGCATATCCTTGCCTCATAACTATAGGCCTCACTTTTATGAATGTCTCAAATTCACAACAAACAGGTCACCCTACAGATTCACTGCAAAGAGAATCACCCTTGGAGTAGGAATTTCCTGTAGCTCACAGCTATTTTAGCCATATAATTTGACAGCAATCCTAATGAAGGAATACTTCTATTTTTCTTCTCTCAAATTACAATTTACAAATCAAATTATGAAGCAGGCACACATTCAAAAGACTGAAAAGCCATACATTTATGCACAAGAAAATCCAAAATTGAAGAAAACAACACAGAAGTGAAACAGTGGTACTCTACCACAACACATAGGCACAGAGCTCAAGAGCACTTC
The DNA here is from genome assembly GCA_013398735.1 of Nothocercus julius. Lineage (NCBI taxonomy): Eukaryota > Metazoa > Chordata > Aves > Tinamiformes > Tinamidae > Nothocercus > Nothocercus julius. Next base: position 3,797,898 of record VZSV01000063.1, on the reverse strand, counting down.
AGATGCCCATGTCATTTGTGTGAGATGCACAACCCTTATGTTTCCATGGCATTGATCCAACCTTTTTATACTTTGATTAATCCATAATTGGCCCTTATTGGGATAAGTTTGGCTGCATTTTCCTCTAAAGAAAGTTTAAAGCAAGCATTAAAACAAGTTACTCCACCATGACAGAAAGAACAACTGAACTGGAATCTCTAAGGAAGAACCTTTCAGTAATCATCAGAAATCCCTATTCCGATGTTTCCATTTTGTAAACATGACAGAAGTAAAGACCATGCTACCTGTAGTACATATATCCCACGGACAATGTGTGTTTCTTGCATCTTTTTTAAAAGCCGCGGCTCCTGTTCCAGTCCCTCTTGAAATGAGGAGGAGGAACAGGACCAATGACAGAGTAAATCAGATTATCGTGTTTCTGAAGCATTAGCACTTCTAGTCCAAGTTTACTGAGCCCATGAAAATAAGGCTTCATAGAAGGATCAAAACCTATGGCCATCTCAGCTTTAAATAAGAAAACTAGATAACAGCTCCACTGTATACAAATACTGTATAAAATATATAACTGAAACCTCCTCCTTGGAGTTTCTTTTTCAGTTTTTTCCAACCCTACTCACTCAAGGGCCGACAACTCTGGATCAATCAGTTTATATTAAGCTGCAGGAGATGAGTCAGGCACTTAGACACAAGCAAGTGCTCTAGACCCAGATATGCACTGAAGTTGGAGGAAGTTAAAGAACTCGTTTCCTCCCTTTCATGAGGTTATAGCTGCATCCATTTTGAAGGGCAGAGCCCAGTGATGAAATGGAGAGGTGTCATCATTACAGCAAAGACATTAATTTTTTATTCTTAATAATTCTCAAGAGAAAAATACTGTCCAGTCAGTTTTGGATGCTAAACCACGCCTTAGGTTCAAGTACTGCTCTGCCAGACTGAAACAGTTCGGTTCAGACTGGAAAGGTAACGTGGGCACCCCAGGACACAGGGCTGAAGGGAATACTGCTGGGTGCTGGATGCATTGCCCTAGGGCTGGAAAAGCCCAACAGGCACCACGAGAGGTGAGGGGTTTCACTGGCTCAGTCGCACAGAGGCATCACAAGGATAAATGCATGAGACACCCTGACTACGGTAAATGAGACTAGGCAACTACATTTTGGGTTTTTCTACGGGTGGATTCTGATTTCAGGGAGCTGTCTGAACAAAGAGAAACTAAGGTTATTAGAAATGCTGAGCCGGTGGCTGCTCTGTTCCTTTGCTATCTGGCTCTAAATGTCACCCTGGCTCCTCATGCATTTTTGCAGGAAGAAAGCATTCCCAGGGCTCTGAGAGCATCCCCAGGCACTGACTGGAGCCAAGGGCTCCACATCACTGACGGGATTGGAGGGTATCAGGCTAAAGCACTTTCCTGTCCTGTCCAGAGGGACGGAATTGCAGTAGCACGACTGGATCATGCACATACTGCATAGTCCTGGAGGGCTCTTGCCAACACATTCCTCAATTTGTCAGTGCATGTAAGAGGGAGAAACGCCAGCAAGAGGTAATGAATAACAGATTAATCAAACAGAGCCTTTATGGGATAGATAATTAACAAGATTTTAAGAAGCTACTAGAATATCTAACCTCATCTTCAAAGCAATGACATCTGGACACACAGATTTCCAAATCCTGATACAACTACTATAGGCTACCAATTTTTAAAGAAACCTTAATCATGAATCTCACATGACGTAGCATATACATAGCTAGGAAGATTTTTTGGCTTCTTTTTGGAGTCATTGATATTTAGTGCATTCAGTGAAATTGATTTAATTCCTTGCTGCTTATTTGGTCATTCTCTATCACTTAAAATAAAACAAAAAATGATAGGCTTATTGACCTCAGTTCCAAAGGCATAGAAACCTGACCATAGACTTGGATCAGGAGCCAGGTTTGGTAGGTTATTCAAGAACAGACCTCATCTCACTTGTCTGGGATTTCCCTTATAAAACATAACAAGATTTTTGTTTGTTTGTTTGTTTTCCAATTATTTAAACAAAGTCTTTACAAAGTATTCCACCTTTTCTCTTTGGGAAAAAAAAAAAAAAAAAAATAGCAGGAAGGTCAGTACTAGACTGAACAGTACTAGAGCCAGTATAAAGCAGAACAGAAGCCAAAGTGAAGCTTTTTATGGCTCCTTTTCAGTGCAAAGAACAAGACCTTCCATTGTAAATTATCTGACATCAGAACAATGATCTAAACATACATGGAAATCTCCTTAGTTTTTTTTTATTATTATTTTTATTTTCTTTAATGAAACATGGTGCTGAAACCCTTGTTCTTTACACTCCATTTTACAGAGAAAAGGTTCTAAGACTGTCATAAACCACATAGGGTTACTCCACACACAGGGGGATCCCATTGCATCTTTTTTTTTTTTTTTTAATAAAGATAAATCTTTAATTTTGAATGAAAACTCAACAATTTTAGCCTTCAGGCTCTAAGGCTTTCCTACAACTATGACATATTTAATTACATTTCAGGAGAGGTGCTTGCATTAAAACCTCAACAGTCATAAAGGCAGAGCTAAGCTTTTTGAGACTCGTATTTCAATCCTGAAAGAGCTCATAAATCTTATCATTTCATCCAAATACCTATGTTTTCTCTCCCACTGTAAGGTCACTGCAGTGCAGTAAAGCAAACAACTTTTAATAGCACAAGGGAAGCACAAAAGACAAGTTTGCAAAATTGCAAGAGACAAATGAGCCAAGGTGCTATAAAAGAGAAGAAAGTTTTCTGGTAACAACAGAGAGGTGGAGAATTTTGTGCAAGTCTTTTCCCAAGAGTCTTGCAGAGCTGCTCAGATTTTACAGAGAGATCCTGTGCCAGAGGATTCCTAATCTTCATGATCATCATTATTAAATGAAGTGAGAACACTCATCTGGAGTTCTCTCTCCAAAGAGGTTTCAAGTGGTCTGTTTCTTCCTCAGATACCAATTATAAAACAAGACTTCCATTTCTTTGCAGAGCAAGATTGCTGGAGCCTTCAGACTGGGTACTTCAAGAGCTCTAGTAAATGGATTTAGTTTTGAGCAGTAAGAAGGACAAGAGAGGTCAAGTATGTTCGACGTAAGATATTTTAAAATCATAAAATAAGAAACAGCTCAGAAATGATAGGGGAATTCATATTAATATTAATAAAACCACTGCCTCCTCACCATCCATAGCAGGATCTTTTAGACACTAATGGTATTTTGCCAGTAACACCATTAGCACATTCATTTTCTACTACATAAATGAAAAATATGTCACATCGTAAGTTATAAATACATGTATGTAAGAATAGTAACCTGCAATCCTTAGACAATACTGGCACTAAATCCAGTAGCATCCCCAAGTCTGCCCCCCTTCCTCTGAAAAAACAAACAAAAAAAACACTTCAATGCTCTGGAGTGCTTGTTACTTAGCTTAGAACATTCTACCTGTGAGCAGCCTCCCATAGGCTTCTCTTTACTCATAATAGACAAAGTCTCAAAATAAACAAGTCTTGATGTCAGTGATGAAACTGGAGAATACACTGAAAGAGCTGGCTTAGCTCCTTAGCCTTAGCTAAGCTGTTTTTCTCACCAAGAAAGATTTGGTTTTGGTGCCTCAAAAATACAACATCTTTTACAGCACTACTCAGAAACCCTTCCATTTCCGTCAATCGTCACGAGTGGTCACAAAGCACAGACCTTTCCTCGAGCCCCAGTGCTCGCTGCTCAGCCGCTTAGTGGAACACGGTTCCTGTTTATTCACTTTTGCAGAGTACCAGATGCTTGAATTCGGCGAGAGCTACAGTGAAAGGAATGGCGACGTCCTGCAGAACGTTACTTGGTTATGATGATGATTCTCTTAACTCACTTCAGTGCGTATCACTAACTGGTTGTAAATATGATGAGCTAAATACCACAAACTGTCAAGGTTCTTCCCTCTAGAAGTCTGTCTGAAGTAGCAATGGAATGATTAGACTATGACATATTCAATTCTATACGCAGATTAAGAAAATCTGTAATATATCTAAAATAGCATCTTCCCTAGACACAGAGTACAGGAAAGATGCTAAAGAGATAATCATAGTGATTTTTATAATATTGGTTTACCAAATTAAAGATAGTATCATTTTTCTTAGACATAGCATTCTTTCATATAGTTATACATGTGAATTGATAAATACATAGTTGCATTAATTTCCACAGACTTTCTTCTCTCACCTAGCAAGAACATTTTACTGCAACTAAGTTTGGAAAAGGATACTAAGAGATCAGCTACCAATGTTGGGTCGACATCTGAGTAACAGCAACCCTAAAATCTCCAACACAACAAAATCTCCTTTTCTGGACAGTGAATCTCCTCTTAGTAGCCCAAGACCATTGGAGTCTTCTTATATAAAAGAAAATAGATATAATCCAATGAATTCCCCTTGCAGAATCCTTTCTTTAAATCTCCTGCTCATCTCCTTGCTCTTCAACAGAATCTATTTCACTTGCCAATTTTCTCTTGAAGACACTGCTCAAATCTGCACAAAGCTTTCTAGCCTGACTAAAATCAGGCTGCAACAAAAAGACTTTCTTTTCTTTCCATTAATACATCACCAGCAGACAGCTACCTTGTTTCTTCCATATTACTAACTTACATTTAAGTACAACCCCTTTAAAAATAAAGCACCATTGTGCTTCAAAGCTCACCTTTCCACGTTCCTGCATTTCAGTGGGCTGTCCTTAAAATTTACCAAAATTATCACCCTGTAACCCCAAGTATTTACAATTCACTCCACTTCAACATCACCTACAAGTGCTATCCTTTCCTGAACACATTAAAAATATGAACGCAAACAAAATACTAAAGCTAGATCAGGATACTGCCCTTAGCACAAGAGGCAGGTGCTGATGACAACTCCTAAGGTTTATTTTCCAACCAACTATATGCTCACTTTATCATGGTTCATCTTGGAGCATACTTCCCTTATTTGGTCAAGAAAAGCAGGCAGATCACCCTGATCAAAGACAAGGTATCGAGATACAGGCTCTCCTCAGTTCTTGACTGGGCTATCTATTCATACCAAGAGCATTTAAATTGCGTTTGCAATGGATCAAACAAAACAGGCTAAGCTGACTGATCCCCCAGGCATCCTCCTCCTCCACAGCGTAACTCCCTGCAGCTCCACCAGAAATGCTTACAGCGGTATCTCGGCCAGCAGGAAAACTCTGCTCAACTTGAAGAAACCTAAACCTTTCCCTGCTGCCAGTAAAGTAGTTCTGGATGAGCAAATCAGTTTTGAGCATTCAGTATATGTAAGATGCACTAGTATTATTTTTAGCATGGAAACTAACAGTTATGTTAGCACTGAATATAAACAGGATAATATTTACGTTCCCCTATACAAGTGTATATGACACTGACATTGCTTGTTACCTACACATAGTAAGGAGAGGTGAGTATTGTCTACACCTGACTATGAACTGGGCCTTCATCAGCTGCAGGTTTATTTTGGCAAAGGCAATGTTTCTGTCCATCAGAACCTGGACCAAGACAATCACTGCTCTGGGTGACATGAAGGATTACAATGGCATGAGTGCACTAATGGAAAGAAATAATGCTTCATTAAAATACATTCCCAACTTGCCCAACCGGGACCCTAATCCAAATTCATTCTCTTAAAAGAAAATCTCCAGATACCTTTTTATGACAGTTTTTACTTGCAACTCCTAACAAAACCTACCAACTGTAATGGACATGAATGATGTCCTTTTGCTTTGAATTAGTTCCTGTATCACAGGCACACAGTCAAACGCAGCTCTGGATGGCTGCATAACTGTGATCATGTCGCATAAGATAAGAACAAACACTAAGATGAACAAGGAGGGATAAAAACTCTCAAGCCCTTTTTGATCAATTCTTATTCCTCTCATTGTATAACAAGAAGGCAAAAGTACTGAGGTGTGTTTTAAAATGTTACAGGGGACCAAAACGCTTGGAAAGGCTATTATTCAATCGAGCCGTGACCAACAGATTCAAGCTATCGATTTTTTTTTCGCAGAATCCACGAGATCAGCCTAGAACACAAACTACCGAAATGACCCGATTCTTACTCCCACTTCAAATGAGGTATAAGAGTTATCTGAGGACCAACATATTAAACAGAGAAGATCCAGAATCCTGCAGCGCTACTGGACAAAATATGCCTGGGTGAGAGGGGAAAAGGTTCACAGTATTTTACCAGTAGCATCAGCTAGTTGCTCGTCTCAGTACTCTGCCTCCTTTTCTCATGTGTGCTTATTCCTTGGTGTGCAGGACCCTAGGTACAAGCCCTCATAACTTTTGTACAGTTACTTACTAGAGTAGAAAAGCTTTATCTGAAATAATAGATTCTGAACACTCATGAGGAGAATATGAAGCCTTCACTTCTCTTATTCTAAGTATTTTACATGACCAAAGTTGTATTTTGCAGACCAGTCACAGATCAAGCTATCCAAGCACTTGCAGAACCATTTGTCCCTGAGTTCTTGCCTATTTCCTATCAGTCTTACTCTTTAACTAATAAATAGAAGAAATACTTCCTTTTGTCGTTCCTGAAGCTTAAAATCTCAAATGATGACACCTAGCTAATTTTTATTTACATCTAAAAATAGGAGTTCACATCATGGCATAAATACCTCTTTCATATTTTAATCTACAGAAAAAATTCATATCAAAAGTGTGAAACGCACTGCATGAGATCAAGTTTACATCTGTTAAAACTGCCAGAAGCACTTACAAGCAGCACATTTTTCTGCATATTCTGTGATGGTAAATCCACATTAACTGGAGATCAAACTAGGTTTTGCATGTGATATCAAAAGCTGTTTTCTTCCATGATCATAAGCAAAAAAAAAAAAAAAAAAGATTAGGATCTTGCACTGCCTACCTACAAGGAAACTTCTGCCCCCACTAAATTCAATGGTTTACAAAAAAGCCTCAGTAAGCAATTTTTTTAATTCTTCTGTTTCTTCTCCACCACCGAATCAAGAGGCAATCAGGCTCACAAGCGCACATGGGAATAGCGCCCATTCAGGCAGCCTGAGCGCGGCGCGTGCCAAGGAGATGCTGGAGAAGGGCCGGCTGCCCTGCCCCATGCGCAGCCCCCCGGGGAGCTGCTGCTCCTCTTCTCCCAGGAAAACACCACAAACAGCTCCAATGTGAAATTCCAGTTTCACATCTCAGCACCCATTTTTCTTCTGGGTTTCTACTTTGCCTCAGATGCAATCTCTGAAACATTAGCTTCTATGAGCATTGTAACACCTCCTGAAGGATCAACAGCTCACGTGCTATCACATGACTGATACTTGATCAAACAATTATTTCTAATGTTTCTTCAACCACAATAACCAATGACATTAAGCCAAGCTTAAAAACAAACAAACAAAAAAACTATTTTTGTGTATTTCTTTGCCATATAACCTCTCCTTTCTATTCAATTCTTTATCCCATCGCTTTGTTATCCAAAAAACATGCAATGAATTAAAGAGTTACAAAAAGGGCTTTTATATTCTGAAGCTATGAAAGGAACTCCCATACTAACAGGTACCTTTCAAATGAAAAGAGAGGTAGAAATTACTGTCCTGATAGAACAATGATTTGATGACAAATACAAGATTATGATGATTAAATCTCCAGAAGAGCAAGGTGATAATATCTAACATGGTACACCAAAGAGATACAGAAAAATAGCTTTGTAGAAATTATAAATAACCGGCTTACTATTTCGTTAAGAAATATACCAACAGGTTTTATGTTCCATAACTTCAGATGAGAAAGATTGATCGTTTTCCCTTCCATTCCTTGAACTTGTTGCATACTGAGATTTTAACTTAGTATCGCACCTATTATTTCTTGATTTTAAAAACAGATACTAGATACTACATCTAACTGCAGTTGACACACTTCTACTTCTAATAGTAAGTTGTCCTTCATATTCTGAAGGGTCTGAAATTTTCTTAATCTCTGTGATAATGCTGATCCCACTTGGTATCACAACACATTAACGGACATTTTCCACTCCTAAATATAAAAATTGAAATGAATATTGTTGTATTTTGGACTTTTTGTTCGTTTTTGTCTGATAGTCAAAATGTCAAAGTAACTATTCTTATTATAAAAAAGACAAAATGAATTATTAAATAACAGCCACACTGCTCATTTCTTTATTCATTCATTTCTAAATTAGTTGTGAAATTTCAATTTCTGCTTGCACAAAAAGGCAGTCAAACAACTCAGGCTGGCCACGCTCCTCCTCCTGGGCCACCGGGCGTTCTGACAGCAGCTCTGGCGTCCACCAGGATGCGCAGATCGCTCTCTGCAAAGCGGATTTCAAGCTGGTCAGCCCCAGCAGGTGCGGGTGCATGGGGGAACTCCTTCCCCTTGCCAGGTGAGGGCCCTGCCATTGCCCTTAGCTGACCCTCAGGAGGACCCCCAGCTCTGCAGCAGCTGGGGCGAGCCAAGGCTGCGGTCGCGCGCAGCACGCAGGCCGCTAGCAAAGCTGTTGAACAACCGGCCCCAGTACCAGCCCAGGGGGACACCATTAGCTACCAGCCTCCAGCAGGATTTCATACCACTGACCACAATCCTCTGAGCCCATTTTCAGGCCATCTCACCAATCACTTTTCCAGCCTGTACTTCATCAGCTAAGTCGGTGAGGATGCTAAAGGAGCCTGTCAAAAGCCTTACTGAAGTCAAGGTAGGTGACATCCTCCGCTCTGCCCTCATCCACACAGCCAATCACTTCATCCTAGATGGCCGTCAGGCTGGTTAAGTACGATTTCCCCTCTGCAAATCCATGCTGACTATTCCCCACCACCTTTGAAAGTTCAGTACACTGCTGTTTTCACTCTGTGTAGGTCAGAGACTGAAACACTGAATCATTATTCAGCAGAAAGGTGTTCTGGGCACTTTAGTTGGCGCTTTCGGAAACCTGCTATTTTTGTCTTCCCTTCCTATCCCAGAGGCCTATGAAATGAAAGGCATTAAGCTCCATTTTCACATGAAGGAGCAGAAAAATAAGGCTTTTTCTAAGTGCTAGAATCCGTGCAGAAGCTGAGAAGGGATTTAAACAAAATAGGTCTCAGCTGCTGACCAGAACATAGACAGCATTGTCAGAAGCAAGAACTATCACAGAATTTCTTTTCCATCTCTCCTTCTCTCTTACATGGGCAAAGCCTTGGTCTTGTACTAGGCTGGTAACATATACTTATTTGGAGAAACACAATGCTATTGCTTGTATTTTATAATCTTACCACATTAGGAAAGAAAATCCTGCTAATTACATTTACAGAAATGGAGATGAACTAGAAGAGGCACTGCATTAAAATTAACTGTGAGGTATGATTATTTTTTACAAAAACAGAACATAAAGAATGAGCTTATGAAATGCCCATTTTAAAACTATTTTCATGGAAATATCATAGCAAAAATCTATTGCAAAAGCGATAGAAAATAAGATGCTTTGTTTTCAAGAAAATGTTTCTTGAGAGATGGGGAGATGACTCCATTCATCTGGAGCCTGTGCAACTCAAAAAAGACTCCCACAAAACACAGCAATTAGTCCTCCTGAAATCACCAGCTTAGGGTTTGGTATAATACTAAAGTGATAAAAACTGAAGGAGACACTGGATAACTTTTCAATCGATACTGGCTCTGAGCATTAATCATGTGCAAACAGAAGGTTAAGGTTGCCATAAACAGTTTCCACTCATGGAAAGCATGTCACTCCAAGGCTAAAATAGCATTTTTAATTGCTGTAGAAGATCAGTCAGGTATTCTAAGGTCCAAACAAAAGAAATGACAAGATTTAAACTACAGAGAAGGGAAAAAATGTAGTCCCCAACTCAATATTCATAACAGAGCCACCTGTAATGACAGTTCAAGAATTAAAGCAATCTTCCATAAGGAGCAAAAATAATTTCAACAATTTAAATGCAAATGAATTGCGCTTCTACAGGAAAGATTTTCTGCAAGCAAATTTTTTTCAAGCAACTGCTGACCTATTCTTATGGGCTTAGTAAAAACATTTCTTTTAACAGCATTTTAACACAAGCCAATGCACACACTATCCATCCTAATAAAAAGTGGCACCATTGCACATGCTCTCCAAATCAATTTGAGGAAACTTTCTTTAAAGTCTGTTAGGACATGAAATTGATTGAGAACAAGAATAAAAACAGGAAGCAAAAACAGTAGTGGAAAGGAACTGCACTTTTCTAAATCTGAATGATGTAAAATAACAGGGTGTATCACCTTTTTGTTCTTCAACATGTTGAATTAGTACTTGTAAGAATTGGTTAATAGTTGCTCGATATGGCTTTTTTCATTTAAATTGGTATTTTCTGCCATTCAATTCCAGCAAAGGAGTTTGCTCTCATTAGAAATGCCCATTCTCTAGTGCAATAGTCAACTACCAGTAGTATTGGATGTAGCTCAATACTCCTTTTCCAGATACTTCTCATTTATGATCAGGAAAGCTGTGACAGTTTCCAGAGTTACTTTCCCTGAGTGCTAAACTGAGCAGCTCTTTCATACTCCTGCTGCAGATGAACATTCTTGATAAGCTTCACCTCCAAAAAATGATCAGATTTTAATTTATTCAGGATATCAGTTTGGACAGAATGTAGTATTCTTTCAGGCAGGCTATACAGCAGCCATGGACATGGACGCAGGAGGATTCCAATATTTTCCTGTATTGCCTTTCCCAAATTCCTGGACAATGCGCATAGTGGATCACATTAATCATCATAAAATCCATCATAAATTTAGGCAAGCTTTTACAAAGAGGAGCTGGCCCCAATAGCTGCAGATGAATTCAGTACTCAAAAGTGTTTGTTTTACTTGAACAGAATTTTATCACCTGGTAAAAACTGTCAGCATTTTTTTTTTTTTTTTTTAAGCAATGTCTGGTAAATTGTTGGATTCAAATACTCATCAGCTGTAGTTCCTGATTACTCACATGGCGCAATTTTTGTTAACTGAAATGATTCACAAATGGCAGAAGTTAAAATGATGCAATGAATACTGAACAAGTGCAGTGATTGTCTTGGTCACATATAAGTTTACTTATATGCAGATAATACACAGTTCTTTAGCATTCAATCATTTTGTAGATGTTAATCCAATGCAAAAACTTATGTGAATGTTTCATGCTAATAAACTAAGTTTCACGAGTGTTATTAAATTACAATATATGTTTGCAAACAATAATTATACACAGCTATAACTATAACACAGCCCTGCCACTATCACCACACATAAGGTAAGTTTCTTTGTATTTGTACAATGCTCTATTGCTGCACAGCATTATCAGAAGTAGAGGCACTTACACTGCTGTAACTGTTAGCACAACCTTCCCTCCTGCCCTGCTCAAAGCAATGGCTTTCTACCCACTTGGTTCTCTTCTCCATACATTCACTTGACTACATGAGACTGTATTAACAAAAGTGGCAAAAGAATAGCTCTAAGTAGAGCCAGCACAAAGTCAAATTTAAAAGTGCATAGATTAATCTCAAGATCTGAAAAGGCCAAAGCACATGCATACCAACATGCACAGTCAGGTTGACTTTAAAGATGAAGCTGTAAATACATGCATACATCTTTGAAGAACAAGGCATTTGCTGTACAAGGAAAAGTGGCAAGGGGCAGGATTCCTGCAGGCAAAATAGCCTAAGTCATGCTCCAAAACTGGCAGCACAGATTTTTTAATGTTAGTCTGGTTATTTCTCCTATGCCTAAAGAATACATTTTTCTCGCTCTTTTCTTCACCTACTACTGTCAAATGCTTTAGAACTGGAAACATCCTTTTCTGTCCGAGAACACACATCCTGGAAGCAGCTTGCAAAGAAAAATCAGCAGAGAACGACAGAAGTAATCATGGCAACAAAGCTACTAAACCAGGAGACAAACACACGAAATATTATTATTGCAAAGCTTACAATAAAAACAGAACATTTTCTTTGCCTTACACAAGAGATACTATAGCAGCCATGGAGGTTTTGCAAAACCTTTGCAAAAGGTTTTGATGGGCGTGTGCCTGCGGAGCTGAAGGGGAACCAGGAGAGGAGGACAAGTGGATTGAGAGACTATCCCTGGGTCAGCCCTGCAAACAGCAGCACGAACAGACTGCTCTGCCCTGGGGATGCCCTGCTCGGCAAATAAGAACTGCCAACGGAGGCACTGTCCAAATGACTCCTTGTTCCCTGCCCCTCTGCTCTCTTCCCTATACCCACGTGCAGCTACAGGCAGCAGCAGCTGAGCCGGTGCAGCTGCTTCTGCAGCCCCCACGGCAGCCTCGCTGCAACACTCGTGAAGGAGCATTTTGTACACCCAGGTAAGCTGAGAAACTCAAAGTGCTTCGTACACAAATTTTATTTCTCTGATCTCAGCAGGAAAAAGGACATAACAATGCTCTTAAGCAATGTAGTAACCGTTAATACGGAGGTATTATTTGTGCTTCTCACAGTACTAACTGCAGCTCTTGGGTACACACTTTCCTTGTGACCCAATTATTCCTCCTCCTTATCTCAAATCATGCAGCAATGGCCATGATTCTTTCTTCTACCTCCCTCCTCTTTTTTGATTTTATAGAATACTATTGGTTACAGGAATACAACAGGACTAGAGTTAAAAGAAGACAGTGTAAGATATTTCAAATTGCTTTCCACATGGCCATATACCACCTATCCTAAGTTCTGAGGAGCCACCGAGAAATACAGAGGGTAGCAGAATGTCAGGTTACTCTGTGTTCAAGTCTTAGGGGCTCCCTGGACAAATGCTCCCACATCTGCAGCTCCCAGCAAGCGGGACAACACAGACAGAGCTTTCACAGGCTCTCCTGGAGCAATCCCATTGATCCAAGCACTCGGCATAATCCACCTTCCTCCGTGAGCAGGAAATTTTAAACTTGGTCACCCAACATCTGCCTATGGATCAGTTGTTAAAATACATTCTTAAGTAACATAATTTTAAGAGGCATCATCTTCCAGAGGTATCCAAGTTGTTTAGGAATATCCTAGCTAACACAATGACGAATAATACTACATGTTCTCAAAAAAGTTCAGTATTTCAACTCAAAACAGCTTATTATCTTATTGCAAAATTTTGCAAAAAGTCAAAGCATAACATGGTAAAAAATTCTTTTAAGTTAATCAGTATTGGAGGACATTTCTGGCATTTAACTTTTCAATGTGAAAACACCTTTTCTTTCCTGTTCTATCCTTTCAATAATTTTCATTGTTTGCAAACTGTAAATTCCTAAATAAAGTGCCTTCTTCTGAAGCTATCCTGAACTTTATTTGCATTTTGTTACGCAATGGAAAACAATTATTGTTTTCATGTCCTAGAATCATGATAAATCAAGGTTTCTATGGCTCTGTGGCTGAAAATAAGAAAAAATAGCTACAGAATTTTGCATGCACAACAGAATAACAGAGACGACTACAACACGCTGCATGATTATAAAACAGGTAAAAATACACGAGGTCTTTAGAGAGGGGAGGACATGGGGAGCACAGCAGGCTGTGACACAAAGCACTGCTGTCACACTGCACATTGCTCCAGACAGAGCAAACAAAATAATGAAGGACAAGCAGCAAGCAAGGCACCGAAAAGAATAGCAGGGAAAGCAAATACTACTTATTTTTAAAATAGCTCATTTTGATCCCACTAAAGTATCTTCTAATGTGTGAAAGAGCAGTTTCAACAGTTTACTGTGGCTTGTTTCAGCTGTCTCAATACACTGGACATTGACAGAGCCCTAAAAAGACAAGATGCTCAGAGGAAATTGCATTCCTGTCTTCCAACTACATAGAGAGAGAGTAAAATAAGAAAACATATACATATGTTTTGTGTATATATATATATATATATATAAACG
>VZSV01000063.1:3745818-3775752 GCA_013398735.1 Nothocercus julius | reverse complement strand
GTGTGCAGGGGGGTTGGACTAGATGATCTCTAGAGGTCCCTTCCAACCTTAAGCATTCTATGATACTTTATTTAAAGGCAAAAGCAAATTGCCAAAAGCTAGGCAGCAAACAGACTAAAGAGTGTTTTTCCTCCACATGTTGGTACTTTTATTTTTCTATTCATTTCATATTCATTATTTTAATCACAAAAGAACGTTATCTGGAAGTCTTCTGCAAAATGAAACCCACGACTACAAGCAGTGAACTAACAGCCCTCAAGGAACTCTAGCACCAGGCTCTATTCACTTTCCTTAATAAGCAAAGATGTGTTGACAATCTAATTAGGAAGACTACTACAAAAAGAAGTGGTATTTCACCAACAGGATCAAGAAAAGGTCAAATCCAGAAATGCAGCAGATCCCTACTTTGTCAGCTAACCTCCGACCACGAGGACACAAGCGGTAACCCCCAGGATGGCACCCCCTCTTGCTGGCAGGCCGTGGGCGCCCAGCCCGGCGTGCGCGCAGCAGCCACAGCCCGCGCTCCGTCTCACACGCGGGACTAGGGTGGCTGCTCCACGCCAGCGCCTCACGCCGAGGCAGCGCCGGCAGCAGCGCCAGCTCGTGCTCTCAGCCTTTATGTCCCTCTTCCAAGGGACCAGGGCAGCACAACGTGCAAACGCCCAGACGACTTACCCAGCTGATTCCAGGCACAAGAACGACTTGAGCAGAGTAACTTTCAGAAGGTCAAATATCCCTCTGAAACCAATTCCATAGAAAAATTTATTTCTGCATATAGAATTTATACCTTCTTTTACAAACTCCAGCCACAGAACTCTGGTACTGCCCAGAGTCAGGGGGTAGTACCTGCCCAGGGTCAGGATGCCCTCCCATTTCTTTTCTAAACACAGAGTACCATGAAACCCTCTATATGATATTATCAGCTCTGCTGCATTTTCTGGAAACTACCTCAAACACTAAATGTAGTCACAATTCCACTGTAAGGACAGACTATCCTCCAACTACAGGAAATGCCCAGTTGCACACACACTATTTCTAAGAGCATCAGACAGAACAGAATTTACAATAGAAAACAGAAATAGAATTCACTGCAGTTCTAATAGGATCAGACATTTATATGCTTTCAAATGCATAGCATCAGTAAGTCCAACCCAAAGCTGGGGATGTCAGGCAGGGAAGGTCACAGAGACCAACACGCAAGGCCGGTGCTGACTCTTGCTGCTGAAGCTGCGTGTTGATCCCTCCCCAAAATAATCTGTGCGCGCTCAGCAGTGAATCTGGGTGTGCCAAGGGCTACAAGGAAAAAAAATTTTTTTTTTTTTTTTTTGTGATGGGGATTACTAGAATTAAAACAGAAACCTTTTATTCATGAAGTGGATAAATGTCGAAATCATAACAGAAACCTTCAAGGCTCAGACCTAATAATACTTCCACAAGGAGCCCTTATCTCTATGCAGTGGGAAATGTCTAAATTAAAATGCAATTCTACCATTTATGCAGCTCAAACTCGTCACCAAAGTGAACGGATTCGTTCTTTTATCAGCAGTAACACTGAACAATGCCACAGGATAAAAGCCTTAATATCCCCTCTGCAGCCCGAAACCTCATACGTCAGGCTCACTGACGAGGCACCAGCTCCCCTCACCCTTGAACAAGAGGGTGGCTCTTGTAATGGGTGTTCCCCAGCTTCAACATCATTTGTGCATGGCTGGAAATACAGGGAACCTGACCTGAATTTTCTCACTGAAAGAGAGGCAGGTGTATAACCAGCAGGGCCAAATTACTAGGCAGCAAAAGATACAGTACTGCATAAGCCCGTAAAAACTGGCACAAAGCCCCAAACCATACTGACAAAATGATAGTTCTAGGTCTAAAACCTCAGAAGACTACACCATGGCTTTGCAGCAAAGAACAGCAATAAGAAACTAACTGTTCTGTATCTTTGACACTATATGCCAGAGGAAGCTAGCGACAACGTTATAAATACAGGTATTTATAGCAATTTATTGAAGTTTCCCTGCCATTATTTAATGGACTTTGCTTCCTGAGCTTTCCTGCACTTTCTTACAATAGTCAAGTTTGAGCTCAGCCCCAGTTAACTTAGTCTTTTCCTTCTCGCACACAGTACGTATCACACTTGCTCCGAGCGGTCCGTAGGTAGCAGCAGACTGCAAACTACAGTAAGGTCACTAAAAAGACTGTGTTCATTAAAATAGGAATCCTGTTAGTTTTGGAGTATTATTCCTTTTATAGTTAAGGGTAAGTTTCCAAGAGTATTGCTCCATTTCTGTTTACCAATTTTCTACCAAAATCCACAGCAAATTTAAAAGGAAATTGATAATAAAAATAGAAAGAATTAATTTTAGGGTTTGCAAACTATTCCCTCAAATTTCTGATTAATTTCAGCAGTAATTATTGGACCTTCTCAAATACCTCCCTCCAAAGGAGTTAACTTTCTTTTTTTTTGTTTGTTTGTTTGTTTTTGTTTTGTTTTCTTCTAGCAAGGAGAAAGAGCAGATAAATTCTATGTGCTACGATTATCATATAGTATGGCCTTGGCAGATACAGCTCTGATGGTTTATTCTTGTATACAAAGACACCATGATCAGTTTGAAAAATGAACATGTGAAGCTCTCAAGGACTTTACTCCTGACAGAGGAAAGAGGTTAGCTCTGAAGCATATGATCCCATTACGTCTTGAATCCTACAATATGAAACTTGAAAGTGAAGCCACATGTATCTTTGTCACTTGGCCTCAAATTTTGTTATAAAGTCAGGAAGAGATGTGCTGAACTTCTCAGTGAGTTTGATTGATTTATTCCATTTGGACAGATTTGTGCCCCAGGGAAAAAAAAAAGAAAGAAAGAAAAAAAAGAAACCTAACTCCTCAGCTGGAGAAAATTGCTGCAAAAATCAGTTAAGAGCCACTTAATTTTTCTTCTGAGCTCAGCTGAATCTCATCATGGACAAACTACAAATATCTATACTCTTCATTGTCAGTTAAAGCATAATCTGTAAGTGTCCAGCTTATTTTTAAAGATTTAATTTTGCAGCATGCTGTGTAGTTAGATTCCTTTGTTTTTGTGGGCATATTCTGCATAACTGGCATTTTTTATTCCACACCCAATCATAAATATGCCACGCAGTCAGTGCTCACTCTTCACTCTGATCTCTGTAAAAAAGGCCCAAGTTCAGCTTTATAGTGTAATAAACTAGGTTTGACTGAATAAAGGACAAAGGTCATATGTATTTTTATGTTGTGTTTGTCCTAACCATTCCTACACGACAAATGCATTTAAGCTTCTATCCATACACACAAATAAAAGCACTGCAGTTTATGTTTATAAAATGAGAATGGTTCTGTTTACTACATCTTTTAGAGGTGATTTTTCCTTGTCAGTAATTTAACCTCAAGTAATTGTATGTTTAGGCATCTAAAAGCAGGTATTTGAGGGAAATCGAGGTTCTCCTCCAACCAGGTGGAGCTGCAAGCTATAGTGACCAACTGAGACCATTCTGAGGAAAACCTATTTATAGAATCTGAATCTTTCTCCATCAGCAGCATAGGTTTGTCCTCATCCTTGGCACTCAAAGTGAGAGGTGCCTTAAATAGACAAAGTGAAAGCTTTCCACAGCACGTGTTTCTCAACCAGAGATTTCGAATGTGTTTGCAAAAATCCCTGGAAGACCCAACACACTTCAACATCTGCTGTTAAAAGGCACTGCAAGTACTTAACCTTCTTTCTTCATTTATTCCAGCATGCATCAGAAGGATTCTTTGGAAAAAAAACAAAGCAGGAAAATTGCTTGCTTCTTTCAGAAATTTCAGCATCTGTTTGCTCTAGGAAACATTACAAAGCCTCTTCATTCTTTTATCTTGTAAATTAAAGGATCCAATTTGTTATCTAGAATATTTTTCTTAGTTCTTTGGTGACGTTTCTTTCTCTACTCCTGGGTTAGGTTTCATGAATTACGTTCAGTTTTTCTGAATAGGTTAGTCTTTAAACCAACATCCTTTTATCTTTTCTCTGTGCCATCTAAGTAACTGATCCAAGAAATGAACATTAAACATCTGTAGCTGAATGTAAACGCTTTATCACAGTTACTTTTCAAATCGCTTTAAAATTCATGTAAAGTAACACAAAGATTTTATACTAACAGTAATTTTGGAACTTTATAAGGGACTATGATAAAAAGTTTAACTAAAATGCATCCACTTTTTCAGATGCAGAATCACTGAGAAAACTATTAACACCAATGGACCTGGGTGCATCAAAATGTGAATCCGTCAGGACAATTTTGTTCTCAGCTGATCAGTTAGTCATTTGGGTTTTGCAATGCTGCATGGACATGGCTTATGCCACCATTTTGCTTATATCTCTCATAAAAATAATAATTAAAAAAAAGGTAACCAAATACAATTCTCGACTTTTCTATTACAACATAGAACTAGACCAGTAACATTCCTGAAGTTCCTTACTAAACTTGCTGGTTATGAGAGAGATTTATTAAAATTATTCTCTGAAATATATGGTCATTTGCAGCAACAATAAGTAAATGCAGTTACTTTTCTCTAAAGCCAGGATCTCAATAAACACTTAAGAAAGACCCAAGAAATGAAAGACTGCATTTTTAAAGACAATTTGGAATAAGAAATGCAAATAGTTTTTCACAAGTATGTACAGGCACTCCTGTCTCTATTTCTCTCTGCAGCTCCCCAGCTACGCAGACACGCTCAGTGTCCCAGCGGCTAAAGCTTTATGCCCAAATGGGTGACAGACCGCTTATGATTTCATTGTCCATTTCAGGTAAGTGCAGGCAAAAATGATCTCTGAAATGACCCACAAAGATGACAGGATTGCATCCTGTGGATGCAAGAAGGGGCTGTGCGCTGGCTACATTTAAAGGAAGAGCATTTATATAAAAACAGAATACAGAGAAGAATTTTAAACTAGCAGAGTTAGCAAACCTGTAATACAGGCCCAGCCTGGCAGGGAAACACGCACATGTCGTGCAAAACCTAACTGCTGAGCACGGTCTGTCTAGCCCCGTAAGCATCCTGGCCAATAACAGATGCCTGGAAGAGATTATCAAAACACTTCCCAAGCCAGAGAGATTGTTTTTGTATTTAATACTTCACCACTAGTGAAGTATTTCTACTATGCATTTGTTCAGAGGTATTCTGAGGCCATGTAAAATTTTAGTGCCACAGCATTCGGCAGCAAAGAGTTTGATAACTGCCTGCCTGGGATTAGCTTAAACACGCAGCTACAGAGCAGCTGCAGCTCTCACGCACCGTGACTGTCCCTTGCAGGGCCTCAGCTGACCTCAGAGCCACTTAACAGTTGCTGCAGCTTGGACTGACCAAGGGGATCCCCTCCCCGTTACTTGAGCTCTCTCAGTCTTGATGCTGAAAGGGTTTACAAAAGCTTCACAGCATCCAAAACCTGAAACAATACTGACAGTAAGTGACAGAGAAGCATTATGATCCTCTGCATTCTACTACAGATGATCTTTTGCTTTTATGAACATTTGAATCTTTGTATTTCACAGACTGAGAATTTGCTCATAGAATGGCATCAACACATTTCTACAATGTCTTAAAGTGAAACTCTTTGTGGAGATGTTGTACAAAATGAATCTGAGAATATTTTTACAGAACAGAAAAGTCAGAGTTCAGACATTAAATTATCTGATACCTAGAAGGCAAACTGAAGAGGCCACTCAGACACACTAATTGAATGTCACTTATAAATTGCTCAGATTTTGGAAGCATTTTATATTCTAAGACCACAAAGGCTACAACATACCACAGTCTGTTAGAGGCAAAAGAAAATGGGTAGCAACGAGCAGAACTCATGCTGTGCCCTGACTACACTTCAGTAGAGAGTTACAAATGTCTTCCCCAAGCTTCTGCAGTGGATTTGTTCCAGTGCTTTCCGTATCTACACAAAAAGATTCCATGCAGGAGTCTGATCTACTCCAAAACCTCTTATCTGAATGCTGAAATCTATATCTGAATATTGGTTGTTCTTTTAGACCTACAAATTTGAAAGCTCTTAGGATGCTAAATCCACTATGGGGACATTTTTTGCTCAATAGCCCTCCAAAATTAAGTGTTTGGAAGTTCAGAACTACAATTTGGAATTTTACAGGCAAAGACAAAATCCCCAAAGTTAAATGACTAAAGCGCAATAGAGTTCACTGCCTTTTACTGTTCTGATTGCCGCTAGCTTTAATCAAAACACAGCTACAATGATCAGTTAACTCAGGTGCTTCATAATTCAAAACAAAACTCTGCTTTCCTGAGTACCAGGCCATCTTCTGCAAGGGGCAATTTGAAGCAGTAACTTTTGGTAAAAATTACCCTTCAATATATATAAGCCTATGCCCTCCAGCAAAATTCTCCAAGCTCCTCAATTTTCCTTTTCCCGTTATTAGTTTTGGGCGGTGATTTGACAGCTCTGCAGGAACAGACCAGTAACATTTTTCAAATGCTGATCAGACCTGCAACCTTCAAACCAAAAAAACCACCAAATCCAGTATCATCCTGTAAATGGTAAAACCAGCTCTCAAAAAACTTCCTAAGACTGATCATCATTCAGAAAGCTTCTTCACTTTGGGGCTAGGTACCTGCATTCCTGATCCTGATAAGGAACGTATCAATTACATGGACCAAATACACCACAGAGCGTTCGTCTTGAGAAAAAATAGAGATTTATGGATTATGCAGTACTTAGTTATGTCCCTGCAAAAAACATCTGTGCGCAGGTCATGTTTTACTGCTTGAGGAATATCCGCTCTCTGTATGGACTGAAAATTAAAGTGGTAATTTATGTCCTGCACTTCCATATTGGACCACTGCAAATGTTTTATTTTATTGACTTTCTGGATTTTTTTTGCATACATTTAACAGCTTATACGAAACACAGACCTCAAGGTCATTCCAAACAAGCCATTTCCTGTTTTATTTCTTCCACCCTCCTCACAACACCAAACCTTTAGCTTGTAATTAAATCTTGTAGATTTGAAGTTTTTTGATCTATAAAGATTCTTAAATATTAAGTTAACATTTGTCTTTGTCCTCTGCTGCGCGCCCTATTTCTTTCATATGTTCAAGCCCAGCAGAGCTTATTTCAGTGCATTTCCCTATTGATTGAATGCTGTGCTCTTTCTCTGCTCAGCTTTTAGCTGCTGTTAACCTTCTAGGTCAGATCAACAACTTGTTACAATAACACTGGACAAACTTTCAGCTTTTAACTCCAGTCTCAGAGCTCATTTACTTCATCTAATGCAAGTTTAATTACTTGATTTGCTAATTTTGTTAAAAGCAGCATGAAATACTGTACCTTGCATGAAAAAATCTTTCAAAAGTACACTTTGATAGTCTGATAATTGACAAGGCTTTGATTCTTCTGAGCATGTATTGATTTTAGACTCAAAGGAAGGAGATTAAATGATGGACCTTTTAATAGCATGTAGGGTGCTCCTAGGGCCCACTCTTGGCAAATGGCCTGGAGAAAAACACCTATCAAGTAAAAATGGGAGTGTAAAACACACGCGTGGATCAAACACACAGAACTGTGGGATGTCTGCCCAAGACCGATCATATTAAAGAGGCTACCATGAGACTTCAGCTCAAAGGTAAAGATTCCACCAGCTGCTGATCTGCCCAGTAAATATAGTGACGGCAATAAAGATACTGAAATACAAACGGCAACAGACATTATGCATATTCTGCACATCATAATTCTTATTTTTTTTTTAAAACAACCTATACACAACCACCTATATACAATAATTTTTAATGATTTAATGTTTTAAATCCCCTTTTTCAGTGCAGCAGGTGAAGCATGCCTGACTACTTGGGAGTCACCCGTTTGAAACTGCAAGCCAGAGTCCTTGTGGTTAAGCTGAAAAAAGTATTTAACCACTTCATACAGAAAATCAAAGTGGGAGTAAAGACAATGTGACTTTGTAGCTAAAACTAGAAGGCTTAAAGTATTACTGGGACCAACCAGCACTGATGTGCACTAAGTTCACACACCTCAAGGAAGAAATTTTGCATGGACACATCTCAATTAAAATTTTAAAGAAAGCAAGTTTTGAAGAGTAACAGTAAAAAAGGCCATTTCCTTGTTTATGATTGTTTCTGTGACCAGATCCAGGCACTCACAGACAAGTGAAATAGCAGAAAATTGATTTATAAGTTGTTGTACAACATAACCTAATTAGGCATAAAATATGTTTTTCTTACCTGATTAGATCTAAAACAACAAAATGGCAAAGACAAAGGATTCAATTCCAGCAAAAGCTAATAACAGGTAACAACTATAGTAAAACTATCTATAAAATCTGAAGTCAAAAGACAATGCAGGCTTCATTCAGGAAGATTTACCTCTGACTTTGCTGGATTCAATAGTTTGGTTTGTAATGCAAAGAAAAGGAAAAGAATAGACGTGGGAACAAGCTAAAAGAACCACCCCCAAAATACTAGCGTCTGAGATAAAACAGGAGGTAAAAATTAAAGGGACATAAGCACATAGACTTTTCATTATAGGAAAATTCACTTCTAGTTATTCAGGTACTGCTGCCATTAAAAAGTATTTAAGATACAGATCAGACTGAGGTTAAGCAACATCAGAGAAAACTCAGGTAACGACAGTAATCCATAGAGCAGTGTGCTCATACCTCCAACCACAAGACAGCAGAAATAGTAACCAAACCAGGTTACCAGGGAGTTCCTGGGCGTACCAGGGAGTTCCAGATCTACTGAAGTCTAAATATCAAGAAAGGAAGCAAAACAGACAAAATGACTATCCAAATTCACGTTTGTGTGTCTATTCAAAAATAGAGCATAAATTGTAAATCATATTTTTTCACTAAACAATTAAGCAATATAATCCCTATATAAGTACTATTTAAGTCAGAGAGTAACTACTGATCTTTTTTAATGTTAACTTTATCATGCTTAGAGAGTTTCTGATGTGAAACATCAGAGCTTAAAAAACAAACAAACACAAAAAAAAAAAAAAAAAAAAAAAAAAAAAAAAAAAAAAAAAAAAGTGAAGCTGGAATAACATAAAAGACAGAGAAATTAACAGAACAAGCCTACAGATAAAGAACAGTAAAAAGCAGGTACCACATCTCATTCAAAAAACAGGGAAAGAATATAAGGAGGTTTTACGTGGTCAACCATCCAATGAAACTAGTGCCCAATCTAGTCGTCCCAAGCATCTAAGCATGGGAGCAAGTTACATTTTTATAGTAACTCTTTGAAACAAAAGGAATCAAAAAATGTTAGGAGGGAGATTTTATGAATGTACTTCCCAAACTAAATTTTCCAGTGGTATATCTGAAGAAAGTAACAGTATAGTCAGAAATAGCAGTGTTTCTACCAAAAGATGAAAATCATATTCATCTTTAAGAAAACAAATCTAGTAGCATAAACAAATCTAAGAATAAATTGATCATGAATTCAGTTTTTAGACTATCAGGAAATTTTTGAAATTCAACATAAAGTGGTGTTTGTTTATTTATTTATTTGCTATATTTACTGAGAATTGACATGTATGGAATCATACCTTGTACAGATTTGGGGAAGGAACTCTTCAGGACCATCCAATCAACCTTGGCAGGCAGAAGTCACAAGTCCCCCAAGGCTGATCACCTTGAACAGAGGCACTGTACAAAGCAGACCTTTACAAGGCTCTTTGAAACTGTGACTAGTAAGCAGCAGAAAGTCCACTCCCACATTGGTTGCCTCTATCACAGGATAATTTTATGAATTTCATAGCTGAGAAAAAGAGCTGACATTCAGTTTGGCTGGGACTTGACTGACTGACTTTAACAATCTTTCTTTTTGACAGCTGGCTTGCAATGAATGAAGCTGAGTAATCAGCTGCTCATGTTTGAAATAAGAACAGTACACGTGAAACACATCTTGTACTGTATTTCAGTTATGCTTGAAATTATAAGTATTTTAAGATTTTGAATAAATTTATAGACACTCTTCTCAAATCTTGATTGAATTCTAAACTCTCTAAGATCAATTACTTTGCAGGAAATATATTTATAGCATTTTCTTGCTGAAAATGGGAGTTGTTTAACAGTTCCTATTTACATTTTCTTGAGAACATCTCTTCTTCCAGAGCTTGCATATTTCAGCACTANTGTAAAACACTTAACACTGAATTGTGCTCCATTTTCATGGACAATAAAATTTACCTTCATCACTCCATGATTCTGGAAATATTTGTGTAATTGTTGTTATTCCATTCCTGGAAAAACACCTCACTGTAAGCCTCAAAAGCCTTTGTATCCTCAAAGTTGGATACATCTCCAGAAAGCCACAAACATTGTCCTGCTCTACAAAATTCTGTTTGCCATATAGGATGTTGCCTGCCAAAAGTCTGAAGTTTGCAGTGCACAGCCTTGCAGGGTACATCAGCCAGATCCAGACCTCAGCACAGAGGGAGAAGAGAGAACCCCTTACCTTCTTTCTTGGCACTTACTATGATATACATTCATACAGCAACCAATCTTATTTTTACAAGGCAGTAAAAGAACATCTTAATAACAGAGAATATAGCAACAACATTATTTCCCTTGAAAAGAGGCTAGAAAATGAAAGGCCTTAAAACAAGTATAAATTACACAAAGCTACATGTAAAAGTTTAAGGATGTTCAGGTGAAGACACTAGATCAAACTGGTCATTACTGAGAAAATTAGATTAAAATGTGGTAATCTGGGTACACCTGTGACCAATTAAAGAGCATCATAAGCAAACAGCCCAGTTCAGCTGGTGACAACAGGTGGGGAAAACAGCAAACCCTCCTAGGGAAACATTCTCATGTATGTCTGCGAGGCCACACAACAAGCATCACCATTAAGACAGGAAGGTAACACATGTTCTCTGACACAGCATAAAAGTAAGAAGTATTTCGGGTGAAAGCTGTCAGTCTGGTAGGCAGGAACCCTTTTCCCCTTGAGACCCTGGGGAGGCTATGGCCCTAAGGACACACTGCCACCACCTGCTTGGGAAAGGGATTTAACTGAACAAATCATTAAAGGATTAAGAGCTCTACCTGTGCTGCAATGAGCCTGAGATTAGTCCTGGGCATGTATGATAATACAGGAGACAGGCAAGCCACACAGGTTTAAACGGGAAGAGAGGGCTCTGGACTACAGAGATCTGTGAATTCTGCCTCACCAAACATGTGGTGCAATTTCTTGAAAACAGGTAAAGCAGATAAACTTCTTATCTTAAAAGCTATTAAAATACTGCTGGCTGTACCTCTAAGTGCTGCAATTTTTTCTTTCTTACTACTTAGCCCAACAAACCACAGAATCTGGGATAATTCAACAACACACTCTGAATAAATTCAAGAATTCTATTTCCCTCCTTATGCTCCTTACACAGCATTTTCCCCTCAATTGATGTTTATGCACACATAAACACAAAAAGGAAAAACAATTGAACCACACAAGTAGAGAAATATGACAGTCCTCTGGAGAAGAGCATAAATATTCTGCTGACCAAAATTCACCTCATATCAAGCTTTACTAGAAACTTAATCTATGCAGATTTTATAGTTACCAATCAAGCATAACAAATGATAGTCTTTAACTCTGCACTTCATTTAACATTCATAAACATTGTTTTTGAGGAACATGTCACATATGTCACCATCATCTCTTCCATTCTCTCTTATTCAGGGATAGCCTACTGTGCAATACTTGGAAAAATGAGGTGGTAACAAAGCTCTCCCTACTGCAGGGACCCTGCAGGCCGAGCACCCTCCTTACCACATGCGGGAGGGCTCAGGGTCCTCCAGGAGTCAGCATTTAAACACAGCTATTATCAGAGCAGAACAGTTCTCTGAAAGGCAGCGCCTTTGCTTCTTGCTTGGGATTTTTTTCTTGCAATTATACAAAGGAATCATATCCAGTTCTAGCTGTCACTGCTCTTTGAAGACACCTTCTTAAATACTCTTTTATCCCATTTACACAGCTGTTTCGCATTTACCAATACATTTCCTTAACCATTTATTCTCCCAAATTAAGGGGAAATTATTGGAAAAAACAACAAATGCACGAGATTAGCTTTTGTATTTCACAAAGCTGCAAACAATTTCCATAGAAAGTACATTCATTTAGTAGTGTTAGCACAGTTTAGTTCCTTGAAGAATTTCCATATTACTGTTGTCTTCATTGAATTCAATACTGTTAACTTTGGTGGTATACATGCCTTGTACGTGTATTTCCTCTGAGCTTTGAAACATGCGACAGTCACGTTGCCACTCGTGGGAAGAATGGGGTCTTCTTTTGCACGTTAGGGTCTCCTAACAAATGCTTTCATACTCTGTAGCTATTTCCAGAATCTGAGCATCAAATGAAACTTTTGTTTTTTGGTTGACAATACTTGTAAACCCTTTCATGTATGCACTAATGTTTGCATAAAAAAACCTGCTTATGTAAGAAGTGCAAAAATGTATGTGGTTCTTCATACTTTTGAAAACCCTCTTGGCTTACTTCAAGCCAAGCATCAAGCATCCATTTCATAAAGGGCAGCAAAGATACATGCTGCAACTCACAGATTATTTTTCTTTTGGATTCCAACCACAAAACAAGACAACCCTAGAGGACCAAATGTGAAACAAATTAGCACCACTTCCTAGATTAAAAGCTTGGTCTTTACCTTAGGAAGAGGCTGAAATGGTGAGACTCCAAGCAACACTTAGCCCAGAAAGTTTGGTATATTTACCACATACGAATCTTCTTCTGACAGTGAGTTACTATTTTTTTTTCCCCAGACAAACATTTTTCTCAAGTCACATATTACATATGTCTACAGACAATTAACCATAAGGGTTTACATATGATGAATTTCCCAAAGAATTTTTTGCACTGACTTTTCTCACCTTAAAACAGCTACAATAAAGTATCAGTAATCAACAACCCTACGTTTACTGATTCATTCTCTACACTAGCTGCCAAGCTGCATAAACTGAAACACTAACTTCATGCGTCATGCAGTGAGTTGAATAACTTAATTAGCTTACTTTTTTTTTTAAAAAAAAAATTAAGCTGCACTAGCTTGCAATGCAGAAAATGATGCATCTTTCTATGCATACAGTGCTTAGATTCCCTTCTCAGCTGAACCTAGTAGCATGTTGTGTAACATTAAGAGTGGGCAGCCTTACTTGGCCTTTTGGCCTCTTTTAGACAGTGTCTTTCAGACATACTTGCGTTTTTTTCTCTGCAGCAAGATAGCCCTCCTTATTGTGTCTGGAAGGCAGTCTGTCAGCTATCTCTGCAATCCATTTGTTTGGAAACAGCAGCAGATTTCAAAATAAAACAGTGATTTATTCTTATGCCTAAGAACATTCCATTACTAGGCTTACTTTTCTCAGAAATAGCATACTAATTTTAAGGCATTTTAGAACAGATTTATGTTCCTTGCCATTCTGCCATAAAGCTTTTTTCTAAGTCATCACAAATCGCACATAAATCCTCTGTTTCTTTCTCTGTTTGTAAATAGCAAACCACCAAGCTACTGCACAAAATGTATGATAGTAATAACATATGTCTTCAAGCACCTGCCCTTTTCCAAGCCCCTCACATTTTTTACTTTTCTACAAGACAGACTAATAAGCTAAAAGCAGCCATCTTTCTTAATTATGTGACTTGCTTCTCAGGAAGGTTTCTTATTCTGCAAATTCACATTGGCAAAAGGTTCACAGTGCAGAAGAACAGATGCTACAGTAGACGTACGAGGACATTAGTGAGGTGAACACAACCCACAAGGCCGTACTTAGCCCTGGCCATAACACAAGGTTTCCTGTTCTCTGGAAGAGGCCGACCAGAATCAACGGGTCAAGGATTTCAAAACCTTTTGGAGGGGAAAAGGTGAACAAAAAAGCAACCATGAGCTCTAAACAACTGTTCAGAAAAAAATAAATTTCTGTTAGTGAAAAAATATGTGAAGAGTTCTGAATAAATCAGTTAGGTTCAGGAAACCAACAGTTTTTGACGAAACTCTGTGTTGTCCATCAGGGAACCCCGGCCCCAGAAGAACTCACAACTCTAAAGCTTCAGAATACAGAGTGAAAGTCTCAGCTCACTCCAGCTGTAGCAGTAGTTAAATATTTGGTTTTATTTTTATTATATTGTTTCACTCTCAACTCTATAGATATCCATGAGAGACATCTCTGACAAAATTGTCAAAATGGTAAATTGAGACATTTTGATTCATCTTTTTATTGTCTTTCTGTCAGTCCACCACAGATGAAATGTTTTTATTAGCTAATGGAGTGCAGAAGAGCTGCTCTTGCCCATTAGGCTAAAATGGAATTTCAAAGAACTACATTTTAGAGTCCTGCTGTAAAAACACATTTTAAAAGCACATAAAAACTCACTGGCCAATCTCAAGGAATTTGTTTCATTTTCAAAGTATTCGTGTCATTTTCAAATGACTAGCTTATCTCTTCATCATAGCACATAAACTTTTTTTTTTTTTTTCCCCAAACATGCACCTTCAATCCAAATGCCTTGATTTTTTATAACACTACAGAATTCACCTCTTTACCTTCCTGTTCCTCTTCCTATTTAAGACAGTGGGAAGGGTTTTCTTTGCAGAATGACAGATGACTGAACAGAAATTTTTGTTTGTTTGTTTGTTCTTACCCAGATTAACTAGAACACTTGCAGATTAAAATTTATTATTTGTTAGTAATTTCACATAATTGGCATTTACTTTTATGTCAGTCAGTCAATTAATTGTCCAGAATTTGTCCTGACTTTCTGTAGATCTGAGTTCTGGAAGGTATCACAGTCATGATTGCTTTAGGTATCAAAAAATTGTATCTGAAGATAAGCAAGAGTTCAAAAGCACTGCATTGTTATGTCATCCGCGTACTCAGCAACACAGTATTTACCTATCTATATACATACATACACACATGCATATAAGCAGTTTGGAGTTACCTAATGGGATATTTCAAGTTTGCCTCAACTTTTTTTTAAAGTGGATAGCACAGCATTTCCAGCTGATGATGGCTGCAGCTACCCAAATATGATGTATATAATTTCCTACCACTATGCTCGTAAGCCAGTAATTTTCATAACAGATCTGCTGATTGCCCTTGACATGAAAAGCCTCCTAAATTATGGTTCAGCTTTCTTTCTCTTCTATATCCTTATAAGTGTACATTTGGTCATCAGCTTAATACAGTGGATTATTCTTGATGAAATTAACCTTGTAATACCGTACCATGAATGAAAAGCCTTGTTTATTTAATAATGATTTATTTTCAGGTTTTGCTTTACTTGTAAAGAGTACATTAGAGCTCATTGCCACCTCCAGTATTTCCAGTGTGTACACAATAGTCTCAACAGCTTCTTTTGGAACAGAAATGCACGAACAGTACAAACCTCTTCAACCTCCTTTCTAAGTTTTAGGTACTCATTTATCTAGCAATTTCAAGTTCTAAACTAGCAATCAGGAGAAAAGGAACTAAAAAGAATTAACTCAAAATCAAGAGTTTCTAAAGTTATAGTCTGAAAAATAAAAATGTACACAGACAAACCAAAACTACTACTATTTTTTGTTTTTGTTTTTAAATACTGCATTGGGTAATATCCAGTTAAATGTTATGTCAATATTGACTGTGAACTTTTTTCCTTACACAGAACAACTCAAGCACCCTCACCATTCAACTTATGTTCTCAGTTTAAGAAGGCAACCCTATTCAAAGAAGGAACTACAGCATATGGAGAATAAATGATGTTTCCCTACTGATGATCCATTCTATCCTTAAATAAGTTAGTGTCAAAACCATTCACAAAAATAAATATTGAAGTCACACATTTAAAATAGCACAAACAGCAACTAGTGTATCTTCTTCTGTATTACATAACCACACTGGAAATCTCTGTCATTTAATCATTAAACAAGCATCCATCAAGAGACAGACTAAGACTGGAATTTCAAACAAGTACAGTATTACAGATTAAAAAAAATGTATAACTTCTATATTCTTTTCTGCAGTTGCCAATTAAGCTAAAACATCCTGTAATGTTAGGACAACTCGTGCTGAGGTGGGTAAGAATAGAGCACACGTGAGAGGGGCTGCTGTAGACTCTCTCACACGCTCTCTCTCCTCCCAATGGCCTCCTGCACCACAACACCTTCGGCTCTTCTCCAAGGACACGTCCTGGTTCTGCTCTTGACAATTATGGGTACTTACACTAGATGTGGAATACATCTCATGAAACAAAGTTACAGAGCCAGCTGGCATCATCATTAGTGACTGCTGGCATTCGACATGTGCTTACCTCCTTGTATACTCCAACAAGAGCATGATGAATTTTGTCTGCTATGAATGGTACTCGAACTGCCAGTTGAGACTTATTACTACCCTGTTTGTACTGGCAATACTGTTCATGAGGATACAGGACAGCCCTGGGATCTCACCCAAATATTTAATAAATTCCTGTTAAACCTCATTCAAATTTACTTCTGGTTTAACAATACTTCGCATGTATATCCTTATACACGTACAAACACAAGAACTATTGCACCGCTGTCTAAGCATATCATCTACTAATACTCCTTAGACCGGAGAAAGAAGAGATAAAGCTTTTTTGCTACATCAAGGTCTCCTGTCTGCAGCTGTTCTGCATAGCAAATTCCCCTTTCAGTAAATTGCTGCTCTGTTCTCAGAACAGATGCAAAAAAATCAAACTCCTAATGAGAATATACAATGCAGCTTGATTCTAAGAACAAAGCATAATTTCCTCACTCAAGTCCTCACAATTCTGTAGTCAAACTATTCTTTTAATTGCAATGGGAATTCCATAACCCTTTCATTCTCAGGGAAAATTATTTTTTTTCTAGTAAGAAGACAAGAGCTGTACATCAATGTTGTATTTTTCAATACATATATACTCAAGCAGTTATAAAAAAAACATGTTCTACTCACTGCAGCACTGGTCCCAAGAAAGTACTATTTTGTTAGTGAGTAGAAATATGAATCCGAGATACAGCATTTGAATGTCAAAAGGTTATTCTTCAAATTGGACATCAAGATAACTTGTTTCTATGTTATAAATAAAACACTTCAAAAGTGATCAATAACATAGATATCAGTATAACAAAAATGACTCAGAGCTACTACTTAAAGTCCTTGCAGAACTGAATAAAGCATTATCACTGATATGGTTTCAAATTTTAGTAAAAATACGTATCTTTTCTTGCTATAAAAACATTTATTGCCATATACACATCTTTTAGGGTTTCTCACTTCAAAGCGCCAACTGAAATAGATACGTATTTAATTCCCAGAGAATACGTCCGTGCCTGAAACTTGTACAATTAATGCCTAAGTGTAAAAGTCTAAATATAGGACACAGAAGATTCACAAATGATACTCCTAGTTCCATACAGAAGAACAAAACAAGAGAAGATGTTGAAAATTTTCACTTTACCAGGAAAATTTAAAACTAAATAAGGAAGAATGATGAGTCATAGGGAAAAGCTCCCTATCTTTAGTCAGGACATCACAGAATGTTAATTCACCACAGTGAAAAAACAAGCATTTGGTGAAGGCAGACCATCTGAAAGATCTTTTATATATTAGCAAAGAACCCGTGAAGACAAATCACAATCTAGTACAAATTTGATTACTTTACGTATGTAAAATTCTAGGTCTGATTTTTTTTTTTTTTTTTTGTAAAGCAAATTAGTAAATGACTTACCGGCAGTGTTTATGTGATCCTGTTAAGGTTTCAATCACAAAGCATTCCCCTTCATTGAGACAATATGCAAGATCCTTGTCTTTGCATGGCTTAAAGTGCTCAGATCGCTCAGTGGAATACGTTGTAGTAACTATGGAGGGAAAAAAAAAAGACGAAAGAGATGCTGTAAAGACTACATGCAGAATGTTAAATTTGATGCCAGTATCACTGATTAAGACAATGCAAGTAATTAAGAGAGAGCAAAAGCAAAGGGCAAGCAAATTTCAATGTGGCAACAATGATATTTTCAATTAATGTTGCTAAAAATATCCGCAAAGTCTCATATTTGGAAATATTAGCAAAAACATTGACCTAGACAGCAATAAAGTGGAGCACAATTTCAAATCCCATAAGTATG
Organism: Nothocercus julius; assembly: GCA_013398735.1. Taxonomy (NCBI): domain Eukaryota; kingdom Metazoa; phylum Chordata; class Aves; order Tinamiformes; family Tinamidae; genus Nothocercus; species Nothocercus julius. Next base: position 3,757,594 of record VZSV01000063.1, on the reverse strand, counting down.
CCTGTTGAAAGCTGGGCAGACCTATTTTTGCCTATTACCCTATAATCTTATGCAACAATGATTACTGCAAACATCTCTGAAGCAATGAATTGTAGGCTTACTCTCTACTGTTTCAAACTGTTTCACTGTAACAGTAGATCAATTTTTTTTGTATTAATTATTGAAATACAGTCTATAGATAAAATATATAAGCTTTTAAAATGAAAATTAAGCAAAAATAGTTACTATAGCAACAACTTTAAAATCTAAAAGCTTAAAAACAATGCTAATTTGATTCAGAAGTCACAAAACTGGCTTAGTATTTAAGTAAATAAACAGATGCACCACAGGTTGTTTCATTTTAGGTACTCAATCTGTACATTTCCCATAGGGTCTCCTTCTCCCACAACTCTACTCGAAAAAGTGATTTTAAGAATTGGTAATTAAATGACAAGGCCTGGTAAGACTGACAACATGCCATGCTGAGCTACCATTCCTGTCTCCCAGTTTCTCTCTTCAACACTTGGATTAATCAACAATAAACTGAAATCTTCAAAGTCGTAAATGAATATCTGACTGAGACCACTTGAATCCTCTTGAATCCCAGAGCCAGGATTTCACTCATGAAGTGCAATTTTTTGAGCAGACAGCTTCCATGGAGTCATTGCTCATATGAGATCTTAATTCTCAAAACCTAATTAAATTGTCACTTGCTTCACTGGAACAAGAGCCAAGATCTAACATATTGGTTGATACTAACACAGTAGGAGAACTTCTCATTATACATTGTGCAGCCCATCACAAAACACTCCGTTTCCTGCTGCAAAAGCAAAAGTCAAAGGACTGAGGTCAAGCTCATGGCATCTGGAAACCTGCACACTTGCACTACGCACACACATTCAGTCTCTTTCTATTCATTAAAAAATACAAAATAACATCATCCAAATTAAAAACTGAAAAATAAAACAGACACAAAAAATTAAACAAACAGTTGTGTAAGAATATCTGGATAATTAGATGTGTTTTAATGAGGGGATTGAAGAGATTCTCAGTCTTCTTCAAAAACAACTATGAAAAGTGACAATTTACAAAATATTTGAATTCCCCAACCTTTCAAAGTAACCAGTTTTTCATTTTTAACATATCTTGACAAAAAATGATACTGCAAGGTTTCCCTGTCATACAGGCTAAGTGAAGGAGGATTAATAGACCTGAACTTGGAAAGGTATCTCTCAAAACCCCATAAAGAAAATCCCCAACTAAATTGGTAAATAACAATTTTCCCCAGAAGTAAATATTTTAATTCAAAGGGAAAATACTTTGGAATAAATCCTGCCGCCTCCCTTTATGGAGGGGAGATGTCAGGTTTCCCTAGGACCTTGCTGAAGAGGTGGCGCAGGAGCAGCTTTCAGAAAATCAACGCAGCAGCACTTAGGGAGAGGGACTGACCATACAAACACCACTAAGTTTTGCTGATTGCAAGCAAACCATGCAGGGGAAACACCTGGGAAACCACAAGATGTTTATAAGCATAAACAAGGGCATTCACATCTGCTGACGTTTCAGGAAGAGCTGAATTTCACATAACCAAAATAACCTTAAGTAGAGGCAAAGCCCTAGTTAGCTTATGAGACTCATTGAACTCGTTGGTGGGGCCGCTTGAGCCACCACCTCAGATTTCAAACATTTCTAAACACATACGAGCAACAGTAGCCATGCTTGACATTCATAGCCCTCTAAGTAAGCAAAACTTCAAAACTAGAGGTAACATTTACAAGCTGTTAATTACAAGGAGCAAGCAGGCGTGCTCAGTGGATGGTAGTCTAAGCTGAGCACCCACCAGGACTGGCTGGCGCACGATGCCTGAGGCCTTGCGAGCGTGTCAGTGATGATCCAAACCCAGGGGACGCACCAGAAGCGTGCGACATTGCTCCTCTGCTGCAGGGAGCATAGAAATACAGGATGTTTCAAAGCTCCTCATTTAACCATTTCTCAGCCCGACTGAGCTCCCCTGGGCACTGCTGCCCATGAGGCAGCTGGTGCTCTGTGCCCCCCACGACACCCTCCGGAAAGCTCTCCCGCTCTAAGGGACCTGGCGCAGCAGCACGGGCAGCATTGTGCACCAGGGACAGCGCTGCCACACTGCACCAGGAGCTCCTGCGGCTGTGGACAGCTCCAAGCTCACCCTGATACCACAGGGCTATTGTTTTTCCCCGATTTTTCTGCACAAAAATCTCATCTGCTGCTTATTTTCCTGTGCAATGCTACCTGCTTGGCCTTCATCTTTTCCACCTTCGACAATTTCATAGCCTCAGCAAACCCCTCACAGATGTGGTTAGTTTTGATGCCTTCTACCAGTTGTTTTCCTCACCTTCCCTTTTAGCCTGCTGTACTGCCTCTGGGCATGGTTTGTGATGCTTCATTTTCCCCCGCTGGACCCAATTTCAGCTTTTCTTACCCTGTTGGAGTTCTGTCCTTCCAAATTGAGCACAAAGACTTTATATTAAGATAACAGTGATGGCAACAGCCCTTACGACAGCCTGGGAATGTACTCCACATGGTGAAAAGTAGACAGAAATTGGTACCCTTTTTAAAATACAGTCTCAATAAAGATAATTTTTGAGTTATAACCTTCTCTGTACCGGCCATATTTGTGCAACCCTAGCAGGTGCATATGCACAGGAGCATTTGACCACCTGTAACTGATCTATCTACTCTGTAAAGGTCAGATGTCTGAGCTGCACAGCTTGTATCACTCAGCATGTCATGCTAGCCTTGCTGCTATTAAAAAGCCTAAACTTCTTGTAAGCTATTACTAGTATTTCACAAAGAAATCGCAGGGGGAAAAAAAAAAAAAAAAAAAAAAGAAACAGCAGCTTTCTCAGAATTGCCATCACTTTCCTTGAAAAAGGATGCAAAGACAGAAATTCTCAACTGTTAAGATTTCCTGTATTCAGGTACAGCGTGTTCATTTCCACTTCAGTGCAGACCTCTTTTCTAAAGCTACAGTTCTTTTACTTGGGCATTTCTTTCATATAGTCTTCTCAAATTTACTTTCAGATTTGTCTCCCTGGGTTGCTGCTTTCAGGACATCTGAAAAGTTCCAGATCACGAGCTCTGCATACAGAACTGCAGGTCACTGCTGAAATGATGTAGGTTCTATGTAGAAAATGCAAACTACTCTAAAAAAGAAAATCCCTTCAGACAACACATTTCATCATTGCAATCTAGAAAAAGTTCATATAAAAAAAAACATTTAATAAGAGTTAAATTCTACGTTCACTGAAGTCAACTGCAAAATATTGCCATTGAAATGACCCTGTATAACCAGAATGTAATGCAGTTCTCAGTTTTATAGCATTTCTCCTGCTATTTTACAATTCCATGGCATACTGCAAAGGGTCTTGAAGGATGGCCGGGGGGAACAAAAACAAACAAACAAACACCCACATATATAGCCTGAGTCTTACAAACATGTAATTTGAAAATTTTATTCTAACACTTACAGAAATAAGAAGAGGGGTTGAGGGAGAAGATGCCAAGCTCCTAGCAAGATATTAATTAAGGAATAAGGAATGAAAAACTTCCTATTACTTGCAAATACAATGTTTGTTAAAATTTTGCCTAACAATTTTAGTTCTGTCTTGACAGAGCCTTCGGTAATTGTAAAGTAAATATTTAAGACAGAGTTACTTTTAACGCAAGAGATCTTCCCTTGTCATGCTAATCAAACACCAGTTGGCTGTAGCTAGGGAGACCATTGGAATAATTAAACTACAGTCACAGATTGTAAGCTAAAACCTAAAGATATTACCTATAAATTAGAACTTTTTTTTTCCTGAAAATAGTATCAAGGTTTCCTCTTTAAGCTTACTTGAACTGTTCACATATATTTATGTACAATTAAAGCCTTTTTAGAGGATGTGGATGTACTATGAGGCAAAGTGAAGTTATGCTATAGATACGGGATTATTTGGAGTTTTTATACTACACTTCAGATTTTATTGAACATGTACCTATAACTTAGCAACAAACTAATAAAGCAGCAGATGCATCAGAACAGCATCACTCACACTGGCTTACTCACCAGCCAGATTGTGGAGAGAGCTGAAACAGGGAGAGATTGCCCAAATGCGGTACCTTCATGTTTAATTTGAGGTATTATATAAGCAAGCTGTCTGTGGTTAGAACCAACTATATACCAGAATGGACTGCTTTTGCCCTGGATCAGCAGGGCACAGCACCACATCCACTACTGCATGGAAGGAACAGCTCAAACCCCAGCAATGCACAACAAATGAGACGGACAAGTCACCTCTTCAACATTAGCCCACTTCTCCCCCCCTGTCTTTTCACTCCTCAAAATTAAGGCTTAAAAGTGAAATGCGATCTCATTCCAGAAATAAAAATATTGTCATTTTCCTATTGACATACCAGTTTGTTACTGCATTATGCAAGGATTTTCAAACTACCAACACACTGTTAGCGAAATACCATGTGTGATCAGGGAACTGCTTGCTTGCTTCAGACCTCACGTGTACTGAAGTATGCCTTGGTTTTCATAACTTCGATTTCATTTCAGAACTGATCACATTTATTAGAGCTTAAATACAGTAAGTTCTGAATACAAAATAATTTATGTGCATGCAGGATGGACACAAGAGGCTGCATTCCCCTAAACGGCTCATAATAAAATCTGAGGAAGCTGCCAAAGGGGAAAACATTCAAGAAAGAGCCTTAGGAGACACAAAGGGCCAGGGCTTCTCAAAAGTTCAGCATCTAGGAGTAATATTATCAGCAACCTAAGTGACTAAGACTCTAAAAGGCTTTAGCATCACTGTGAAGAACTATTTTGAAGATTGAGCCATGGCTGTTGTTGCAGAGATTGGCTTTTGCCTATCAGTCACATATTCGAGGTGTCTTTTTGTAGAGCTTCATGTTAATTGATCTGAAAGAAATTCACAGAGGAGTTCAGGGAAGAAACGGGGTACTCAAGATTGTGCCAAAAATGGATCTAGCATCCCCACTAGGGCTTCTCTCTCCTTTGATCCTTAGCAGTCTGTTCCTCCCACACAAAAGACATGCTGACACAACCAGAGAAATCAAAAGAAGAGCCAGAGATTAAATGGCACAGGGTAGACACCAATGCCACAAAAAAGGACATCTATTTTGTTTACCTTGGATATGAAATTAGCTCTATGAAATACATTATCTGCAACACACAGGCAAACTGAAATACAGTAGAATTTACTGACTTGTAGGCCAGCACAAAAGCAATACAGCAACAATAACAAAAATCTTCTCAGTAGTGCAGAAATTGCATTGATACTCTCAATACTTACAGGATAAACAAACAGAAACAACCACCCCCTCCTGAAGAGTTCTGCCTAGTCCACTACAAGAAAGTGAGCATAAATCACTATACCTGATATGCCTGCAACCACTGGCACGTTGTGATGAAACGGTAAGTACAAATCTTCAAGTACCAAATTTACAGTAGAGTGCACAGAGTGCACAAGTGAAAGTTTGTGAAAGAAGCACTTTTTTGGCTCAGTTTGGCCACTGAAAAAACATTAATTTGGAGCAACAATTATTCATTATGTATACAGAACTGTGTTTAAAGAAAAAAAAAGTTGCCCTAAACAAATCAAAATTATCTGCTTTTGTATTTCTCACTGCTCAGTTCCTTGTTAATAAGTTTAAGAAAAAAGCTTCAAGATTTTGCACTTCCAAATCTGATATACTTGAAAGGAAACAATAAAGAGGTGCAATGATCTAAATAAGTCAGTATTGTTACAGAAAGAGTGTAAAGTCTGTATGCAGTAAGGATTGTGATATTAACAAATACATAGATAAATTCAACACTAGCCCTCCAAACCACTTCAATAGAGCACAACTGCCTTTCCTCATGTCTGTGAATCACAGCATGGGGGAGTGGGAGCTTGGAAGCCAGGACCAACAGAGAACGCGCAGACAAACGCCTGGGCTCTGGGTGCCGGGCTGAGCAGGTTCCTCCAGCAGCCGCACCGCTACAGCTCACAACCAGCAGAACCAACAGACCCCAATTAAATCCAAGTCCGTACACGCTTTGGTTTGCCCCATACTGCCCAATTCCCATCACAAGTCATGTAAAAATTCCATACGTTAATCTAAGAGAAGTACACTAGCAAAATAATTCCAGGTTCTGCTAAAATCTTTAGTATTGAGCAATTTTATTTTTCTACTGTCACTTAAATTATTATTTACATTTTCTTTCAGGAGAAAGCATGAGGCTGCTTCAGTTTGCCTCCGGGCTAGTATAAATGTCTGACTAACTTAAGAACAAGATAATAGGGAGGCAGACTCCACACCACTTAATCTTCCTCCCCGTTTGTGTTTGAGTCTAAAATACTTCACAGTGGGGGCCTCCCACTGCAACAGTGAAATCAAAGCCATTTTGTTAACAGTTCTTATCTTTTTACACAAATAGCATTGTAACTGAGCAGGAAACCTTCATCAGCTCATACTACAAATTCCATTCACCATCTCAAATTAGTTACAGGCTCTATAGACTGTTACTTTCATGTGAAAATCATACAGCACATAATTATGGAAAGTATTCATGCAATGAACAGACACTGATAAACTAATCACCTTGTGGTTTATTTTAAATTTATTTCAACACAAAATGAAACCTTAATTAAATCACATACCCCCTTCTTCTGGAGAAAATGATTTTGCCCTTAACAAGCATTTCAAGCAACCCCTTTTATCAACACATGGGTGAGGGCAGAGGAGGAGACAGCAAAAGTTTCTGTGGGTCTCAGCGGGAGTGTGGGAGTCCTGTAGGAGGAAACAGGGTGAACAAGTGGGTGCTGATCCCCCAGAAGACCTGCAGTGTTCTCAGGAGAGCTCAGATCCATGCCTAAACATCCCTAAACTCTCACACTCCTCACAACGCTGGACGCTCCCAAATCCAACTCAGTCTCAGCTGTTAGAACTCTTGCCCTTTAAGGAGGTGGCCTGGAGGATCTGCTGTCCTCCAACCTGGCACATGCTGTGCTTTGCTGCACCATCACCAGATTAAACTGTAGTGGCAGAGCAGAGAAATCTCCGGCTAGCTCTAAGGCATGTTAACTGCCACATGAGAGTTTTACGTAAACAGGAAAGTTGGATGTAAAAATGAATGACTTGTGTTTTCCCCCCCCCCCCCTGCAATCTGAGCTGTTTTTCCACAAAATTATAGATGAATTTAAATTGTAATGATTCTAGTCCACCCTCCTGCTCAGGGTAGAAGCAGCTTGCATGTTGGACCTGGTTGCTCAGCCCTTCCTTGCAGCAGAGTTTTGAAAACCTCCAAGGATGGAGGTTGCACAACCTCTTGGACCAACGTGCTATACTGCCCAGTCACTCTCCTTCACTCAGGCAGGCACTGACTCATATTAATGACTCCACAGGCATCTCCAAAGATTTTGTCTTTGCATATAAATCATATCCCAGGTAGAAACTAGGTGGACTACACTGTTGTAGAAGTGCTGCAAACCCTATAACACCTTCAACAGCATTAAATAGCAACAGAACAAGAGTTATCGTTGTTAAGACAGTCTTCTGTTCTAAACTAAAACAAAGTTCTCCTGGGAACCAGTATTTTATGATTTATAGCTCCTATGGATCAGCTGCAAATTCCTCACAGGGGATAGAAATTAAATTACTCACTCTGGTATTTTAAAGGCTTAATAAAGTACTTGTATAAACTATTCCAAAGCACAAAGGTTTAAGGAGATAAAAAATAAGTGCTATGCAAAATACAGGAAATAAACATTATATTATACTATCAAGATATTAATTGCCAGGAGGGTATTACTCATCTCAATTGCAAAGCACTGCTTTCAGAGAGATTATTTTAAAACTTTTGGGAAGTTCTGACTTACAAGATCAATTCTTTGCTGAGAAATTACTGATACAAAGAAATTATCATGGGCACAACTGTAAGTGTGGTCACTTGGGACCATTTCTTAATCTGAAGAATTAAATGGTCTAGACTCATAAGAACAACAAAGTCAAGAGCAAACAAGTTTCCTTTTCTCTTTCTCTACCATGTAATTTATGTAAGAATACAATTAAGTCTTTTTTATAACCCAGCAACTTGCAAAACTTTAAACCCTAAAACCCTGGAATTCTTGAGAAGATCGCATTTTTCTCAAAAGCTTGGAGTTTGTGTATTTAAATAAGCAACACAATGAATACACAAGAGCCTCTCTGCATAGAAAAATATCCTACAGGATTTACAACCACAATTAAATACAAATAAAATCATTCAGACTAAATATCACTGTCTAGTTGATCCAGGAGGCTTTTGTTCCCCAGCTATCACTAATGCAAAGAAAGGCTAAAGCTGATAATTAAGGCCTCTTCATTAATGAAAACTGCAGATTTACAGGCCACCAAGGCTTTTTTCAGAGATGTGAAATAATCAGTATTTGCAAATCTTTATATATTTTCCTAGAGGAAAGTTCTTCTGGAATCAAAGTAATTTGTGATGTATAGTTCTGTAGACTCATTTGCAAATCTTCAAAGTTGTACAGGAATTATTCAGTAACATGTTCTAGAGATTTAATGATTTATATCCTATAATTGTTGACAAAATCCTGTGGGGCAAAAAAATAGATATATAATAGAAAGAAAAGCATTATGCTTATTATATTAGGAAAGACAACGTTACAACATAAAAGTACTAATAATACACGTATTTTCTTGTCTTACAACATTCTGTATTCATCTAACATTTTAGATAGGGAAGGTAAGAGAATGGAGAGAAATGTGGTTTGCTGATTACTTGCTCTATTAAATTATTCCAGAAAACAAACAACGAATTGAAATGATGGAATTGTTTTAATTGTTGCTTTTTTTAAAAAAGAAAACAACTCTATCTTTGATAAAAGTGGACAGTCATTTAACAAAAAAAAAAAAATCTGTAATTTTCTGTAACTTATCCAAGACTCTAAAAAGAGAAAAAAAAAAAAAAAACCTGTTTATCCACTCCTTAAAATTCAGAAAACACAAGTCTACACTATTTGTTTCTAGCCTTATAAATTCCAAACCTTAATACTCATTACACTTAAGTTACAATAAGGATAGGATGACAGAACAAGGTGACTACAACTTGCACATCAAAAAGATGCTATCAATGATGTTAAAATAGCATATCTGAATTCTTGAAAATCTTAGTCACTTGTTCTAATACATCCAGAAATGCATTTTACATATTCCATATCAGGGAAGAGAAGGAATGAAATATCTGTAACAGCTTCTCTCCCTGAGAGAAGCATTAAAATCCACACTTGCCCTTCCAAGTGTCCTTCATTGCACTCTGCAATTAATTGGTTCAGATAATAAAAATGTCTTTGCAAGAAATCTGCCCTGAAGTAAAAAAAAAAAAAAAAAAAAAAAAAAAAAAAAAAAAAAAAAAAAAAAAAAAAAAAAACACAACACGCCCACACGCCCTGGAATAATCCACACTAGCTAAAGAACATTAGAACATTAGATTTTTAGATTTCACATCTTGCAGTTGCATTCTTGCTTTATTAAGACAATAGAAATAATTAACTCAGTATAGCTGAAATTGAAATACCTCCTACCTTCACTCATGAGAAATTTGGGCAGTATCACAAGCACTTTGTGCCTCACACCACCAGTTTGATGCATGCAAAGCAGTCAGCTCTCCAAAGCTAAATAAAACAGCCTGGAGGTTCAACAAACCAGCACTGCTGGCATGTGAGGTAGTTCAAGTAAAGAGGAGGAGAGTATTTGCAAGAAGGCATTGACAACTTCATTTCCAGTTCTTGTTCAAATTAAATGTAGGCTGGGGCACAGAAATAAAATATAATTAAACGTAAGTAGGACTGCAGGCTCTAGATGAAAATAGTATGGTAGTATGGTAAAGAAAGGGCAAATTAAAATAGCACTTTAACTCCCGTTAAAGTGTTCATAATGTTTATAGAATTATGAGACAATGGGAAGAGAAAAATAGAGAATTCTCTCCAGAAGACCAAATTTAATATGAAATTATGAATTATGGAAATGCCACACTGACCACCTCCAGTGGTTACAGCCCAACTTCACTTTCTGATATTTCAACTGAAAAATGAATATTTGCTACTCCAGCAAGAAATCAGAAAAAAAAAAATTTAAAAATGCCAGCTGTGATGGCTGCTCCTAGCACATGTTTCAAAGAATTAGTCATTGAGTAATAAAAGATAACATGAGAAGTCATTCTCTTTTGACAATTTCTAATTCTTCATCACAACTAATAAGCGATACACGTAGCCACGACTGAGCAACTGGTCTAACAGGTACAACTTCCCTTTGCCCATTAATCAGAAAACAAATGTAGTGTTTTGCAATCATCTATTGGTGCTAGGCAAATTGTAATGACATTTTGTAACTAGTAGGAGTTTTTATGACTATTCCAAAGCTGCATTTATGCAGCTGTCTCAGAACGTGTCACGTTATAAAGCTGACTCAGAGAGTGATTTTATGCCAGAAGATTTTTGGTGGCTGCAGCAAATATCCTGGTAATAACCCCTCTGGAGGGCATAACCGCTACTCTTGGAAGCATGAAAAAGGCCCACAAACATGAAATCAGCTGACAAACCAAGTGAGCTAGTTACAGAAATACTTTGGTAGTCATAGACAGAGGTTCATGGGAAATAAACCTCACTGGTAGTCAGCTCCCCTGGCAGTATCCCATTTCACATCTATGGAAGGAAATCAAAACAAGTATTTTCTCATTTCTCTCATTTTCCAATAAATGATTAATTTTTACTTTTTTTTCCCAGCCAAGTTGTTTCTAAATTTTTTTTCATGTAAAAGTGGTCAGTTCACAATGCAACATGACATCTTGAACACAGGAATGGTTGTAACACTTTAAACAACAGTGGATTCAGAGTGGTTCTTTAGAGCAGCTTGTCACCTGGCCCATTCAGGTTCAAGTTTCCCCGCTTACTTACTCAACTGAGACAAACACCTCCCTACCTGGATTCTTTTTTCCTAAATCATTCCCTAGGAAACACAAAGGTCATTTGCTTTACAGGTCTATTATCCTTATATTTTCCGAGACTACAGTTACAACCTTTAGTTGTAAGGTTTTCTTCTTTTTTAAAAAAGAGATTTTTGCACTGCCTCAATGTTCAGTTTCTTTTTAGCAATAGGAATGCAGTCACGCATTCCAATAGGAATGCAGCGCAGTGACCAAATGCAGTCAGAAGCAGCAGATGTTATGGTTTGGACCTCATTAAAACCTGAGCAACAGCGAGGAAAATGCAGAGGAAAACAAAGTAAGCAATGAAATTCTCTGGAACACAGCAAGTGAAGTTCTTGGGCTTCAGTAATGTTGGACTGAATGAGCCATCTTTTACACAAGAAAAAGGTTCATTTGTGCAAGTGTTGTTTAACAGATCCCATGCCAGCCTCCTTAAATGGCCATTGGCATGCAGGCAAGCATAGGACACAAAACATGCAATTTTAGGGAAGGAATATTGTGAGAATTTCTTTCCTCTGAATGGCTCTCTGATACTGTGACCGTCTCCGAGACGCACTGGAGGCCACAGTAAGCTAGAACAACCTTCACATTACCCAGGTTGCACTCAGAATATGGCTAGCATCTGTTGACTCCAAAAATATATTTAAAAAGAAAAAAAAAATCCTGAATGAGTAGATTAGTGTTTCTCATCCCTTTTGGCACCTTGTATCTTTCCATTTGCCAACTAGAATATTTTCTTTCTGTGTTTTTTTTTTTTTTTTTTTTTTTTTTTTTTTT
>VZSV01000063.1:3633967-3736245 GCA_013398735.1 Nothocercus julius | reverse complement strand
TAACATTACTACTAGCACAGCCTTTCAAGCAAAACAATTTCTTCAAGTTTTTTGATTGCCAAAACCCATTCCAGAAGACATTTAAAAGGAAGAAAGTAGTATTACCTATGCACTGGTCTATCAAAAAAAAGTCTCATTCTAGTTAATTGGAAGAGGACACAGAAATCAATCATGATCTTTAAGAGAGGGCCTTTGCACTTGCCTACACTGACACTCAGCGAAGTTACTGAGAAACAATTCAAAATACAAACTATGGTTACAGCTATGCGCCTTGATGTCATGGCATGATCCACATCACTTACAGTGAAAAATAAATCCAAGTCAAATCTACTACAGAGTAAGCATAAAAAGAGTTTGAGGGAGTGGACTAGAACAGGGAACAGCCCGAAGGCAAACAAAACAGGCTATAAAAAAGGGAGAACAACAGAGAGAAGCAGCTCCCATCTAATCATCCCCATTATTCACTTGCAATTACTGAATTTTAAGGTGATGGGGGGGGAACCTAAGGCCCAGCATAAAAAGTGTAATCAGCGAGTACATAAAAGTTTTCAGGCATTATTACAGAGTCCTTAATTCAAACTGAATTACAACAATTTAATTAAAATTAACTTTTAAAATGAATCAGTTAAATCATATCAAATCCTTGGTAAAAATAATATTTCAAAACTTCTCCCTGCCTCCCATGAATTCAAGTGTTCTACAGAGTATACTTGTCATCATTTTATTTAATAAAAAAATCCAAATGATTCTTCAATTGTCAAATTGCAGAATATTTGTATCTATGCCACTGACTTCAAGATACAGGATATTCTTTATAGTTTGAGTACATTTTACACTCACTTTTTTCTCTAAAAATTTATGACGTTATATGTCAAAAAAATCAAATAAAGAGAAGCTCTTCAATATTCAGAGGCTTTATAAATTTCCAAAATATTTTCACTGACTACATGCTGTTTAGAAAAATCTTCCACAACTAGTGCTAATTGGTAAGATCAGAATACCAATAGTTAAAAATCAAAAAGAAGCAGTTAGCTTCAGCTATGATTTCACAAGCCGTTAGTTCAAATACATATACGGTTTGATCATCGTAGAAAGAGAAAGAAAGTTGTAAAGAATCAAGTGATTCTTTGACAGGTTGCAAGCAAACAGAGTGAAAACATAAGGGGAAAAGATCACATCAATATTCATGCTCCTCACAGTGAGAATTAAAATAGAAGCTTTAATAAAAGCTAATACAATCATTTTACAAGTGAAGAAATGTAAGTTAATAAAGTAGAAAAATTATGGATGACATTCAAATTAAAGAACAAGGGAAAACAAACTATTAACACAAATCTCCATGTTAATTCTGGGGACTCATTGTCAATTACATTCTTAGTCTCTTAGTACCTTTTGCGAACAGCAATCTACAGAAATAAAGTTCTGGGTCCTCACAAACTATGCCAGGTTCGTTAGTGGTCTGTGATAGACAGTTATTTCAGCCACACCTCAAACAGAGCAGGATGTAGCCTTCTGTAAAGATTATAGCACTGAAGAGAAGGATTTTCCCCACCTCTCACATGAAAGGACTATCTCCAGCTAGAGGGTAACAAATTATCCTTACATTTTCATAGGGCACAAGCAACACAGACACTCTCCTCACGTGTCCGCTACTTTTCCACCCCCGGAGGCTTTACCACTGCTACACCCAGCAGCCCAGTGATGCTGTTTCCTAAGACTGGAAGAGTCTCAATCGCTTTTAAAAATAAATACATAAAGCAAAATAAATGGTTATAAACAGAGTATCTTAAACTGTATCAATGACACCCAACTTGTTGCTTTTTAACATATAATACTTACGCTCCTGTGGAGACACAGAGGGATCTGTTTTTCTTTTGCTGCTGCTCATTTTTAAAAACCTTTCAGCTACTTCAGCCATATAGATTGCTAATAATTGTGCATTCTCTATTCTTTCTTTCCAATATTTTTGTGCAATTCTGCTTATTCTGTGAAATCATTAATACTAAGGCTTGAGGAAAGACCAAAGGTTTGTCATCCTCCTCCACCTTTTTTTAATTTACTTGCAGTGTAATTGCTGCTGAGTTTCAGGGATGTCACCTTGTTGAGTCTGACTTCAAAGGAGAGCCCAGAAGCAGCTCTGAAAAGGAGATGCCAAGGAGCAAAGGGGCAGACCTGGACAGGAGAAGGGCTGCAGGGCAGTCATTTAATGCGCTCACATTTTGCCCTGGGGGACCTGGAATAAGGCTGAGCAGACGGCAGGCGACAACTGAAATGAGTCCAGTACTGCCAGTTCAGTCCCCGGCGCCCTGTGTTGCAGAGGACAGGAGGAGCAGGAGGGGCGTTATCGGGTGGGACAGATGTACTCCTGACACACGGACACATCTGGGTATAACTTAGGCAAAAGCAGCTAGGAACCCAAGAAAGGCCAGTACGAGGTGACTGCTAAACTGACAGATGATGCTAAACTGACTGATGATGCTGAAATGAAATTTCAGCAAATACATAAATACATATATATATTTGCATACACATACATTTGTTCTGTTCCAGTGATTACTTTTCTATTTTCAAGTACGTGCTAACAGAAAATATTAAAATCTGTTAGCCTTATTAAATTGCAGTTCTTTCCAGACAACTCCCTATTGCAGTAAAATAGGACTTAAAATAAGTCAAGAATATGTATTTATTCCTCTTCTGTAGCTCTCTCTGCAGTGCAATAGGATTTTCACAGATAACCACACACTTAAAAACATTTCAGTCAAACATTCTAAGAAAACAGGACACAAAACGAAGCTCAGGTGAACGCGTAATCCCCCCCCCACCCTCAGGAAGCTCAGTGACATAGATGTTATTTCTGATAAACGACTGCCTGGATAGTTCATGTTTTTAGAGGAATGAAAATTGTTGGTTTTAACACCAGCAGGTCATCTAACTCTGCAAGTCAGTCCTGTGGACCCCCCCTATGCCTTGTCTTCAGCCCTGCATCTCGTCCTCCACCCCGTACTGAATTTCTCTGGACAACTGGACGTCTCGTTTCAAGGGAAAAGTTTCCCACGGGAGAACAGCCCTGCTGCTGCGCACGCACGGGGGCCGCAGCCCCAGCAGAGCCGCACGCGGGTCCGTGCAACTGTGTTAGCGCGTCGCGCTGCCTCCCCTGGCAGCCGAACCGCAGGGCGACGAAGCACCTCGCCGGGAAGAAGGAAGCTTTTTTCCCAGCAAGGGAATGCTATGCTCACATCAGTGTGAAGCTGTTACGTTGCCAGTGTATTTCCATACACTGTCCAGATAGGCCTTTATTCCTGCATCAACTAGGAACTCAGTGAGAACTGCCCACATAGACAAAGTAAAGAGAGAAATGCAGTTCACTATTTCAGCCACTGAAGTCATACAACTTATACTTCCAGGCTGCTATTAAAAAACAAACAAACAAAAAATTGTAAAGACTGCTTTCTACATAAATAGCAATTAATTTTGCATACCAGCCATAAGATAAAACTTCTGTGCTGGACCAAGTTTGACTTATAACCACCTAATTCCTTTAAATCTATAAGTGAATCTATAAGTGACATCAAATATGCGATTTTGATGCAGATGCACCACTTGGCTTTGAGTGTAAAACTTCTGTCACAGTTCACCATGCTTCCTCTGCAATAGAGCTAGAAGTAATACAGCAAGCCAACAGTTCACAAATGACAAATAAAAGACCCCAAGCTTTAGGCTATTAAAACCAAGTTAGACTCAGTTATGACTGCTAAAATAGTCCCCACACAATTTAAAATGGAACAAGATTTTAAAAAAAGGAAAATATCCAACCCTACAACTTCAGTGGAATTAATATATTATATAGAGAATACATCAAGTACTGCTACCTTCCAACAAATAAGGATGTGGCACCTTACTCTCAACATTAGTATTTTAATTTTCTTTCATATATGCTGAATTAACAGAAATTACTCTGTAGATCTCTTTAAAAATCATAGAATCATTAATGCTGGAAGGGACCTTTGGAGATCCTTTAGAGCCCAACCCCCCTGCACACGCAGGGTCACCTAGAGCATGTGGCTCAGGACTGTGTCCAAGCAGGTTTGGAAGATCTCCACAGAAGGAGACTCCACAACCTCTCTTGGCACAGGAACAACCTGTTCCAGGGCTCTGCCACCCTTACTCTGAAGAATTTTTTCCTTTCCTGTGGAACTTTCAGTGCTTCATTTTTATCTCTGCCCAGGCCCCCTTATAGCTATCCAGAAGCATTAAAAAGCTTCCTGAAGAAAAGTGTAGGAAACAGGCCAGATACAATGGTTTATTTTGACAATTGAAAAGTATTTCCTTTTTGTCCCCCTTCTTGATATAATGCAGAATGCTAAGGGTCACAAAAAAAGAAGGGGATGGAAATGGAAGAAAGAACATAAGGATTTTTCCAAAATGCTGATACAAGACCTTTAGAAAGCTTTTTAAAAGCCTTCTTCATCATCCTTCAAATACTTCGAAGGATTTGAATATCTGAGAATCTTTAATGATTTCAATGGGAGTTATGTTCAGATCTTTACATATAAAGTACATAAACAGATTGGATTTAGTTGTCTAAAAGCAGATTTAGTTAGTAGTGCGCAAGTGCTTTGATCTAGCATTGCCATTGGAAGTGCTGGTTTTCCCCTTAGTCCATCAGGATCTGTTCATCATCTTCTTAGTTTTTGTTCCCCACATTCGGTGTCTACCTATTTTAAACCTATTACTTCATTAGCTTTTCTTTGTTCCTTCCTTTCCTTTGCACACATCATCTAAACAAGATATGAAGAATTTTGTACTTGAACTATATTGTCAGTCTCAATATTCATAGTGATACTATGAAAGATTTTCATGTCATTTAAATTATCATTTAAATGACAAATAGGACAACTCAGCAGCTTTTCTAACTTACTTAGTTCGATATCGCAGGGTAAACTGTGATACTGAGTGACAATTTTGAAGTAATAATTCTTCATGCTTAATAAATGTTACCTAAGCCTTTTTTGTCTTTATCAGCAAGTCATCACTAGAGTACAAGTGCTAGCATTCAAGAGATTAACCAAAAAAATCAACCCCCCCCCCCCCCCCCCGCCCAGAAATAAACATAGGAACACAGAAACCTCAGTTATTCCCAGACATGCCCATTAAGTTCAGATGAAGGGTCAGAACAAATAAGTGACAGTTGCCTGGCTGCTTTTTTATTTACAGGCAAAAATGTTTCTATGGCTGATCCTCAACAATTTGAGTAAGTTTTCTTGAATATGAGGTTGGCAATTACAGCACTCACTGTTCTGATTTGCTGGTGAATTTTTCATATTAACTTGCTTTGATTTTGTAGGAGTAGGAATACGTCTTTAGAGAACATTTGCATTCAGATATGCATTAAAAATAGTGAGACAGCTATATTTCACTTATTTTTAAGATGTGAGCAAAACTGATAATACAGCCACCACCACGTCAGTAAGAGAGGCAAACACCAGTAAGATGCAGGGAATCAGTTTCTGTGACTACAGTATTTGGACATTTGCATTGAAGGACTTGCTTATTACCTTTCTTTGTTTCCTATTCAAAAAAGCCAACCCAAATCAAATCAAAGCAAGTATATACATCAAGATAGCCTCAAGCCCTGAATTACTATAGGACAACATTTAGGCCTAATCATTAAGTATTAAACCAACAAAAAATTAGCAAATACTGTGTAGCATCAGTAATTCTGGTGTCTATATAAGGAGGCAGGCAGAAAAATCAACTTGAACAGCTACTACATCACCAGGAAGGTGACAGAAAATTCGTAACAATTCAGATGAGGATAGTCTTTTCATCTCAGGTTCTTCAGTCCTTGTCAAATTGGTTATACCAAGCAGAAAACTTAACCACTGTGATCAACACCTGGATGACAGCAAATTTAACAGTGTCACTTCTCGCATAGCCTGTATGGGCAACTCAATGCTACAGAAACATCAAGAAACAGAAAAACACTTGTTTAGAAAAGTACTAAAACAAACAAAAAGAATCTAGTCATACAATTTTGAGATGTATAAGCGAAGAGGTCAAAAACAGTGATCTCCATGTGCAAATGTAAAATGAAATTGTGTGCACATATCCACATGGGCATCTCCTACAGGAACTTTGCTTTGTCTCCTTGCTTCTATGAATGTAAATGAAAATTTAACTAAATTATAATATAAATGCTCAAGTAAAAGCATTTTATTACACCTGAAGATATAACAAGCCTCATGGTTTGAATAATAAATCTGAGTTGAATAAAAAAAAGATAGCTTAAGGCTCTGAACTTGGGAAGCTGGAATTGCTCGCTCACTGGCTCTGAGGGCAGGATAAACACCACCAACGGCTACTCTGAGCCAAGCTAGTTAGTAAGTTTCCATCTCTAGAACCTGTTAGCGTTCTACTCACATTAGAAAAAACAGGATGAGGGCATCATATAACTTCTGGTAAATTATACATTATATACTAATAACTACTACAAGTAACCTCCAAGTAGAAGGTCAGGAAAGAGGGTTCAAGGAGAGGGAAGTGGCAAGGGTTGGGGGGAAAGATGAAGACCTTTTCCTCAAGTAAAACCAGTTTTTATCACGCAAATCACAAAGTGACTTGTACTGTACCTGGAAATAACTATTCCAGTTGCATGGTAAAACCTCTTCCCTGCCTTTCCTCTTGTCTCCAGAGATAGCATAATCAATAAAATATGAGGATAGAGGCTCACTGTGATTGTGGAATTGATTAGACTCCCACATTGCCATTAATAGCCTATTTCAGTCACAAGAGGCTACTTTAAATCAAGTATTGTCACATAACACAACTTGAACTTTGCATGCAAGACCAACTTGTATTAGCAGCACTGCACCCCTAAGCACAGAGCAGCCTTCCTCAAGCTGCTGCTGTAATTACGAATACCTCATACTGAGAGCAAATCTACTTACCAACACTTTCAAAGCAGTTCTGAGTCTACAAAATAGATCACTAAATTAATTGGTCATTCAAGCATCTCATCTCATTAATCATGAGGAAAGAACCATCTTAAGATTTACAGTTAAAACCAAAACTAATTTTCCCTCAAAGGCCAAAACAATGCACTTGAGCATCTTTAAAGGAAACATAAGAATGGGACAATTTATAATAGCTTTGCAAGAAACTACTGGCATTTGAAGGCTGATTGGATTTGGCTTATGTAACTCGTTCTCTCTTTTCAAACTTCTCTGCACCAGATAATTAAGGCCCAAATCTTGCTAAAGCACAGATTTTGTCCTGTGTGTTCTGGGGCTAGACAACATTGGCTGGCTTAAATTTTAAAAGCAGCAGCTTAATAGTCATAGAGGAGGGATTAGAAGAACTTGCACATCCAAGAAAGGAAAGAATGTGGGTTCCTTTGGAGGAGTCTTTTCTACCTTACAGATGAGATGGATAGTGCACTAGTGAATTTGCCGACAGCTATGCGGGACTTCATAAAAACTGTGCAAAATGTAAGACTCAAATTAATGCTGTCCTTGGCTTCTGCAAATGGACTAGCAAAGAACAGGAGACACAGGCTACCATGGAGACATCAAATATCCACACTCAGCTACGCCTGCCTATCCAATCTTTAAAGTTTCCTAAGTCTTGAATATGAGGCACTGAATTCTGCAGATTTAAAGCTTTATAATATAATCTGGAAAAAAAGATGACAGTGATACAGGAATAGAATGACAGGGAAAACAAATGATTTCTTATCGCTTTTCTAAGTTTTTCCACACAGAATAGCTCAGGGTCCCACTCTTAGAGGAAATGCAGTACTGCAATAGTCGTTTTTCACAGATTGATCTGATATTTTTTCTCCTAAGCATGAAAGGGAAAGCAAGAGCTCTTCAGTCCACACCCTCAGCAAAGTTTCTAAATTAAGGCATCCTCCAAAAAAAGGTGAAGTGTGTGGGAGAGCTGCTACTGATTTGAGAAGCATTTGAGCTTCATATACTTAGGAGTTCATATTTAATACAACTTCTGCATAGGCTTATCTCTGTGTATAGGCTTTCTATTCACAATAAATCACACAGTATTTGTACAGGGTCCAAAGGAGCTTCTGAAACTCAGACATTCCTGAACTGTAAACAGGTCATAGTCTTTAGTAACAGGTTTCTTGCATTCCAAAATAACACCAACTGTCAGGGAGGGGAGAGGAGAAAAAAAAAAAAAAAAAAAAAAAAAAAAAAAAAAAAGCCTAAAAATCCAGCCATCACACTCAATGCAAACTAAATTACATCAGTTTATCTTTTACAAATTTCCCCCAAGGGGAAACAATGATGTAGAGATCATTTTTACTTCATCTGCCTTAAAACAAAATAAATAAATAAAATGCACCCAGATGTCAAGCAGCTAATGACAGGAGTTACTGTCTTCAGCGTAGAGTTGAGATGGGGCACCCATCTTCTTCCTGCTGCAAAAGCCTGTTGAGTGTTTTGCATTTGTTTTGCATTTTTAAGACATATCTTTCATTAATCATCCTCTAAACAACTTCAAATTTCTTTATACTCCATAAACAGATAGCTAAGAAGCCCTTAAAAGTATTTGAGGGATACCTACTATATTGTTGCAAGATGTGGCATAACCTAATACTTACTGGCTGGTACAGAGGAAAAATTGATAATATTCTGTACAACTATCTTTAAACAGAACATAAATTTCTACCACTACAATACTATTTAAATGGCGATAATAGAGTAATTTGCCAAAAAAAGTGTCTTTAGACTTAGTTTCACAGTCAAACCTTACTCAGAAGTGTAAACATATCCCAGATCATGTCCAAAAGGCCACAAAAAACCCTTTGTCTCATTTGCTGCAGAATTTGGAGACTTACAGTACTTAGTGCTGGTTTTACAGGACATGTAACAAGAAAGTTTCATATAGCTATATTCTTCAGCCTACACACTGCAAGAAGATTGAAGGAGAGGTGGTCTGGATAAAAATCAATTCTTTCTGCCTGCAGCCAAGTTTACTTCAGTGAATGAATGCCAGAAATATTGACATTTCAGGCAGAAAGTTTAACAAAGAGCTGAAGAAAATAGAGACTTTCACTCTATTGAGCTGAACAGCTGAGGACAGCACGTACAGAAACAAGAAGCCATTAGCAAAAAAGGGCATAGTGGAAGCAGCTAAGATACTCATTTTGCACCAGAAAAATATTTGCAGCACAAGGAATCCATGCAGGGTAGGTTTATTCCTTCCCTTACACATAAAAATCAGCACCAAGTCCCTGCAAATTAATGAAGCAAGCTGTTAAAAGACCAGAATCTGACACCATGTGTTTTGCCCATTCCCTGAATCTGGAGGAGTTCACACAGACTCCTTCATAATTCAGAAGCAGCAAATAATACTGTATCTGAACCTGCTAGGAAACAGAGCTGATAGCCTCATTCGTTACATTTCTTGTAAATTGCAATGTTTTTTTCTTCAGCTAAACAACATCAGTCCTATTTATCCTGAACAGATGGATTCTCTCTGCTACAGGGTATGTGAAACTATGGGAACAGGGTAAGCACTGAAAAGGCAGCACACTTGATGGCAAGAGTGCAAATGAAAACTCAGCATCGCTCACTCTCTGCATGCACAGAGTAATTGATAGACACAAACATCTAATCCAATATTGCTATTATCTGACATTGCAAATATTGATCTCATACATACAGTACCGAGTTGTTTTAAGAACATAAAAAAAACAGTTAAAAAAGTATTCAAGTCTCAAATCAGCTTAGGCTTTTTTTTACTACATCAAAAGTCTTCTACCATTTTATTTACTAAAAGTAATTGTGAATTTACAAGCAATATAGTAAGGAAAAATACCTTTCCTTAGAAGCAAATTTTACTTGATTAAACACATTCTTACTATAAGATTAAATTATAAATTATTACATAATTCCTTCCTTGCAGAGGGAAAAATGGACAAAAAAATATGAACTTCCTCTTGTCCATACTTCTACCTCCAAGGTGTTCGCAGGCAGCTTATTTTTCAGCATCACTTAAAAAGCTCTGTATACCAACCACTAGCTACTCCCATGGCCAGACTCCAACTACAGGATCTTTCAAAGACTAACTTCTTTGAAGTTAGACTAGATTAAATTCACTAACTCTTATAGCCTGATGAGGCAGGTCAGGATGACTTAGGTGGCTTCTCCATCTGATGGAGACAAAGGTCCAACCCCCTTAGCTAAGAGGTGGGTACTTCCACAGTAGGGCATGCAACCCCATCCCAGCTACCGCCAACAACTGAAGAGGCTTAGAAGAAGAGAAAAATGGGAGGATCAAAACCTAAGAGGCAGATTATTTTCCCAATCATTTTCCCCTCTTCTTTTCTTTATTGTTGTTATAACACACACACACGTTTCAATGCTGGAAAGTGTTACCTCTTTGGGATTCCCTTCATCAGTCTGGCACATGCTAGGTGCAAGATAATAAGGAAAATGAATCTTTTCCTCATACCATATTATCAGGAGTCAGAAATACCTCGGCTACAAATAAGTTTTAACAGCTCCACAGGCATTTTTAAAGTGACTTAACTAAACTGAACAAGATTTCTGTCCATAGATCTTTAGCTTTCCTCTAAGCATTTGATGATTGAATAATTAAACTTTCCAGCAGAGAATAATTCACATTTATTTTGCATTGGCAGGTCCTACTGACTGTTAGAATGATGTTTGCTTATTTGTATTTTTAACTGACAAAGTATATTAATAAATGCATGAAATTTGAAAGAGTAGATGAAAGCCTTGGAAACTGAAACCTGCTCCCTTCACATCCCAGTGGCACCACATTCTTCAACTGGGAGATGTGGGAAGCAGATGGAATGTTTCTAACATGCTCAATTTGCCATGCTGAGGACAACCCTGTCCTCCATGCCTCCAGATAAGCACAGGCCTAGAGATGTTATAAGTTCTGCTGTTCAGAAACATCTATCGCTTTTTGAAATTCTTATTACTTGTACATTACTCATTCATCGTGGCATAAGCTTTGCACGCTCTCATTACACCTCAATAAAGATACTATATTGTGGTTTGAAGTTAGTAAGAAACAAAAATATTCTGGCCAAAATTTTTGACTCTAAGCTTAAACAGAACCCAGAAAGGACTGCGACATCTTTCCCTGTTCAGACTGGCTACCTGAATTTTCACTAAAGCAGCTCAGCCAAGTCTTCCTCTGTTTTCCAGAGCATTTGTTAGTTAATGCCTTCAAACTTTGCTCTGTGCAGCTGCAGTTCTGACTGCCCAATCATTCCAAATCAGCAAAGACAGTTTAAAATAGTCTCTGTTCCCCATCAAAGTCTTCAGCTATACCATGTATCCCTAGTTACAAGCAAAAATTATCCAAAAACACCTATAAAGAAGAGTGTGCCTACAATATAAGCTTCAGTTAGACTCACCTGCTCAGACAAACTGCTTATTAAAAGCAGCCTTGAGTACACACAGGCCTTATTTCCACAAGTGAGCAGCTCAGCAGGAGACAAGGCAACTTGGGATTTCAAAAAAAAAAAAAACTTCCTATAGCAAGTACGATCAACTATCATTTCCTGTGGCTATGTGACATTCTCCCTTCCTCCAGGAAAGGAACCACAAGTTTCTAAACTCAACATCAGATATTTACCAAATAAAATTAGTTGTGAACCAGAGGTTGAAATAAAAATGAAAATAAAAGCATAGTGTGGGGCCTTACAAAAGATGCTGACATTTTTGATGTCATAATTCCATCAAAATTGACCTTTTCTTCATGACAGCTTTGTTCACTCCAGTAAATTTGGTGATAAATGCTAGCAAACAAAACAAAAAAAAGAAAACACACAAACATGCTGAAGAGTGAGCCTAGAGTGATACTCTATGGCAATGCACAAATTCTCTAACTGAACTTGCACCTTCTTTGCCCACTGTTTTACCAGTTTTGGTGGATTCCTAATGGAGGTGGTTCAACTGGAATTAGGAAGGTTCGACAGCTTGAGTCTTTTTAAAAAAAAAAAATTCTTCTTTCCTCTCTCTCTCTCTAGGTATTACCCAGCTATTGAGGGAGATCTTGCACCCTGCTGAGAGTTTGGTTCTGCCATGCTAAGCTCTACTTGAGTTCTTGGTATCCGAGCTAGGTATTGTTTGCCCACCTAAAGGGCACGCATACTTGTGAGCGGCTCAGATCCCAGCATCTCCTTTGGGTATTTTGCTTTAATAAAAGAGAATTTTACCCTCCCACCAAAAACCAAAACAAACACCAAACCCATGGTCTAACTTACAATTCTGTGACACCCTCAGACTTCAAAGAGGTTAACTCAAAAAGGCATTCAATTTAAAGAGAGATCAGTTCAAAGAGTTGAGTTTCATTATCGGCCCATGCAAAAGGGCTTCCTGTGATCTAAGATGACATATTCTAATAGGAAAAATTGCCAGACAGAATGATGAATATTAAAATAAATGAGGAGCAGGAAAGAACTGGCATTAATGTAACTTCTCTCATAAATGCACATCACAGAAATTAAAAGGATGTTGATTACACTGGGGAATTGAAAAGTTTAACAAGATAATGCTAGTAGAATTTAGAAAAGAAATACAGAAAAGTAAGCAGGCAACGTGATTACAGCACAAGCAAAAAAAATGTCAACAAAAACGGTCCTGGAACACAAAGATGAGGAGTGGTTGTGCTGTGCTCACTGGTTCTGTAGCTTCCCAAACATCTTTTATTTCAACTACAGATAACCAATTATGACAGAAAAAAAAGAAAAGAATAATTAAAAGGAGTGAAACTGCAAGGAAAATTAACTTTTCAGATTTGGCATGGCATAAATTCCAAAACACTAGGACATGAAGATGAACAAACTCCCTGTGCCTTCGCTGCAGCGGGTAAGCCAGAAGTCAGTGACTTTGCAGCATTTATATCAGCCCTGCCCAAGATGCCACCAAGCACAGCACTAATCACAAACAGCCAAAGAGCAAGTGTCACCATTCTGCCATGGGTGCTTCCTACTATAAAATGCAGAAATAGCAGTTTATCTGTTTGTGATATATATGAAAATAAGTCAAGGTGAATGGGACCTATATTCTACTGCCTATTTTCTGCTTTACCACAAAAGTCCATAGAAAACAGCAGGTTCCATAAACATCTTTGCTATTCTCATGTCTCATGCAGCGCAAGTGTAACTTCTTGCCTCCTTCTTAGATTTAAAGTAAGAATCTGTCCCTGATGAGCCTTTGCATAAACTTCATAAGCACAAATTCCATAAGACCCTGCAAGAAATGGGCAGATTTAGCTGAAGGTAAACATAACTCTTCAAAAGCATGGAGTTGAGAGCAGATTTCTACAGGCACATCTGTATTTTGTGAGCATTTCCCAACTCTAGCAAGTCCAACAGAGCATGTTTAGCTATATATTCTTATTTTTTTTTTTTGCAGATTAACAGCAATAGCATAGTATTTCATAGTCTGTCTGTCCACTTCAATTGTATGCACACATACTAAGAACTGATAATCATCAAAGATGCTCAGTTTTTAGCCATGAATCTAAGCTGATTAGACAGCAGCAAATAAATTTTGTAAAGTCTAAACGCAGGCCAGTCTACCTTAGCACATATTCACGTGAGCTACTATTTCCCAGTTTAAGTCCCATTAAAGGGAATTAAAAAGCCAGGGGAAAGTTCAACAGACCAAGGGGCAGACTGCAATTAAAATGCCCTTGCAATACGTACTTGCACTTGTCAAAGGACCCGCAGGCATATTTTATGATCTTTTTAAGGGATCTATGGGAAAAATAACAGTGTATCTCAGACTACTAGGATGATAAGGCAGGTCTTTTCCCTTTCTCATTTATAAAATGAAACTGTAAACACCATATTCTTAATAAATGATGCTTGCATAAACACTCCCTTATAAAACCAAAGGTAGTCAAGGCGGAAGTGAAATGCAGAAGTCATTCAGGTAAGAATTGTCTGCACTAAAAGCAGCTCCATTCAATGGGCCTTTTTTTTTTTTTTTTTTTTTTTTTTAAAAAAAAAAGTTGCTGACTAACTTCATAAAGTAGTGCCAAGTGGCAAACACTAATATCAAAGTACTTAATCTGCCTTAAGAAGATTACAGTGTTAGAGTGATACAGACTGAGGCTGATGAAAGATGAATCATCATTTTCTTTTTGCAGATCACAAACTGAGGAACTTATAGATTAAAGCGTTCAGGTGATTTTGAATTACACGTTCGTGTCAGAATTGGCAGTCTCAGCTGTAACACTCAAAGCTTTTCCTCTGCTTAGTTCAGAAAATACTGTGTAAAGGATGCATATTGCCAGACATGGATGCATACGCAATCATTACATAGCCAAAATTAAAGCTGCAGCAGAACCAGTTACACTTTACACTATAATGCAGCATAATATGTAACTATTACATACACAGCATACACACCAAGTATAATACATATATAGATATATATCAGTTCTCTGGCTAAGCACACCTTCCAGCAGCTCATTCAAAACATTAACTACCTCATAGAAAAAGGCTGCCAATTTTAAGCTTTAGTCACAGAATCCTTAAGACTGCAAGGGACCATTAGAGATCATCTAGTCCAAGTAAAGTATAGTCAAGTAAGAACTATGAAAGGTCTTCAGGTTAAAAATCACAGATCTGATCTTGCCAGGACAACATGAAAGTGAGCAAACCTAAGAGTGTGAGGGAAAGCAAACACAACACGAGATGCCTAGACTCTGCTTTCTCTTTACAACTTGGACTCTCCTTCAAACTCACTCAGACTGCGGATTAAATAAAGTGTCCCATGCAACAAAACTTTGAAATCAAAGACAATCATTGGCAACAAGTACTAAAATAGCTATGCAGTTTCAGTATGTGCTATAATTTATTTCAAAGGGCACCAATAGACTCCTCCAGTAACTGAGTCTTCAGGCAGAGATTATTTACTTCAGGAGGTGTAGTGTTTTTAAGCCAAGAAGCAGATCTGAAGGGCATGACCATTATCTGCAATTTCATGGGATACCTCACTATATTTCTTACTCCACTGTAAACATAAAAAGATACTTCAATATTTACACATATTGCTGTGTAAAGGGCAAAACTGCCAGGGCATTTTGCCACATATATCAAATTCCATTTCACATTAAGTATCAATAAAACTTTGAATCTTTGAAAGTCACACAAAAGTCTTTGAAACAATGAGGAGCAAGAAACTTGCTGGTCACTTGGAAGAGATTATTATCAGCCCAGAACAGATACGTGGGCAGCCCTGAACATGTGACAGTAGAGAAGGTTAATGCTACGCAGGAAGGCCTGGGACACTGCTGATTTCCTGGCAGACCAACTCACCCTGAACATGAGAAGCTGCCACCATTGCTGCTTCACATGACAGCATTGCCCATCATCTGAGGAGAAGCTCATCTTACCCTCCTAGGCAGGTAGATCCCATTTTCCTATCCAGGAGACAGTCATCCAAACAGGTGACTTTTTCTGATCTCTCTGAAGTCTCCAGGCCTTTTAGGAAAACTTCATGTCTACTGTATGTTGAATAAAATTACCTTGCTACTTTCTGAAAGTATACTGCATACTCTTCCTATATTCTTTCTGAATACCCGTAAAAAGAAAGAAAGTATATTCTTTCCGAATCAGTGTATCATTCTTTTGTTCAGTGTTGTTAATGCTCCCTTAACAGCCTAATGGGGCAATCCAAATTCTCTCTCACATTCTAACACAAAATAGGTAGTACCGTCTTATAAATCCATTGGTCCAGATTTCCATCATTTGGC
This sequence comes from Nothocercus julius, assembly GCA_013398735.1. Classification (NCBI taxonomy): domain Eukaryota; kingdom Metazoa; phylum Chordata; class Aves; order Tinamiformes; family Tinamidae; genus Nothocercus; species Nothocercus julius. The sequence continues at coordinate 3,720,480 of VZSV01000063.1, read as the reverse complement.
CCAAACAACAAAGGAGAAGATAACACACTAAAGTAGATACAGGTTCATAATATCTGTAAAGAGAAAAATCCTTATCCTGATCTCAGCAAACAGGCCAGTTCAATGGCACTGCAGGAACTGCTCCACACGCTGCCACTCCTGAACATTTACAACACAAGTACAGAAGCTGCAAGAAAAAAAATGGAAGAGCTTTGGCTAAGGGGCAAGCAGCATATGCTTAAATCTCACAGCTAATAGAGGCAACAACTACAGCTTTTCAGAAAGATAGCCACTAAGGAGGGAAGGTGAGAGGTCCCTGCTGTTTCGCATGAAAAGCTTTCAAAGACAGGTAAGAAGTACCTGGAGAACACGACAGTGCACAAGATCTTCCAAAACAAGCAGCTCATCATTTGTGCTCTTACCTCCTCTGCCCGATTCGAGGCACACATCCTAAAATAAGTTAATTTACAATGGCAATCACAGCTTGCAGGCTGTTTCTTCTAACCAACTAAAGACAAACTTCCCTAGTTCTTTATCAAATCCTGTAAACACTTTTTTTTTTTTTTTTAAATGCTTGACAGAAAATACCCTTGTAACTTGTTCCCTGTTCTGCACCCAGCGTGCTCAGCGCCTTCACCCCAGCAGCAGCCAGAGCAAGAGAAAGCAGCTACAGAGCAGTTACACCATGTAGCTTCTTTGTGTGGCAGCCTAAGGATTGAATTGTGCCTGGTTCACATTTTGGCTCTCATTGCTTCACTCCTAAAGGAGAAGGTGGCCATTTAACAGCAGGTGTAAAGAGGGGCAATGGAAATAACAGGATAGCAACCACAGCAGAAGTCAGCCACACAATACACACATCTTAGATAAGCAAAAACATGATACCAAGGTATTTTTCCAACTCCCTCAGCTTTTCCAGGCCACACAGCAACCAGTGCTTCCAGCTTATTTGATCCTGAAGCGCCTTGTGGAAAGTAGACCAAAGAGGCCAATTGCCCAGAAATGCTGTGTAGTTCTGCATCTGGTTCCAGCTCACATCCCATCCTTTCAGCACCACATGGTCAAAGTTTTTATGTGCTATGCGCCACTTACACTGTCTTCCTTCCTTCTTCTGTCATCTTCCTCTCTCTCTCTTCCAGAGAAAAACCTATTGAAAATTTATGGCTAAATATGAATAAAGTCCTCCCTTACTACAGAACTCGGAAAGCTACAGCATACTGGAAAAGTGAGAGCTGATTAAGAACAGCTGACTATAAAGCTATGCATTTGTTAAATTAATAGCAATACAACCAGAAGAGGGAAAATTTCAGATTTCATTTGCTTTTAATAATAGTTTTCTTGTGCTGCTTACATAATGCAGAAATATTTTACACAAATGTTCTAGCTAGAGCCTTTTTTAAAAGAAAAATCAATATTTGTGAAAACAAAGCAAATAGCTGTGGTATTTGAAATGAAGACTGATATGAAATTGAAATCAATGCTTCAAACTTCCATGCTAGTTATATATAATATTTTTCAGTTCAGGATACTTAATGTTCAGCTCTGTTTCAGTGCTTATGTTTCTGGGCTAACCATTTTTACTGGAAAAATACATTGTCCTAAAGTTTATTTGGGTACCACAAGATCCAGCATATTAAATAAGATCATTTGCAAGTATACTGCAAATACACATAAGCACTTCAGGGATCTTTCATATCCATTTTAAACTGGGAAAGTATTATTTTAAATGAAGCAAGTCTAGATGCATCTATGCAACTTGGAGACACATAATGTAAAAACAGGCAAATTCCAGATAAAGGCACAGAAAGCACACACATAAATGTAAGCAGCAGAATAAGTCAACCTTTGAATTATTTTAATAGAATATGAATATTGAACAACAGCAAAAAAGAACTTGTTTCATATTAGCAGCTGCTACAACAGCAGCTTCTTTTTGCTGATGTTAGATGTTGTTCTTTTTAATTATCCAAGGCAGGAGAAAGATGGCTAGCTCCTCACCTGCAGCTCAGGTCAAAGTTGTTACCTAAGCAGTTCACTTGCTCTCTGCTCACATGAGTAAAATGCCTCAAAGTCGCTGTCATCTGAACTGCCACTTAAGGACAGACCCAATGCTAGAAAATTCTGTTCGCTGCATACAGTATCTCACGCTTCAAGCTCTATCAGTGCTGACATACAGCCTACATACAGCAATTCTCCTTCTAAGAGAAGTCTCTAGAATCAGGTTTTCAGTAAAAGCATCTGCTGGTATCAAGTTAACAGCTAGTTTCTCACCATATCCATCTCCTATGGGATGCACTCAACAGTGTAGATATTACATTAGATTATGATTAAATCTCTCCATCATAAACAAGAAGCAAAATTAACAGGTACTTGTTAGCACTGAATCAGTCTCTTTATTGCAGCATCTCTCTTTATTGCAATATAATTTTAATTAGAGTTTACAAGACAGACCTATGAGATCTAGTGAAGCATGGGGTAGAGAGGATGGGTTCTTAAGACACTCATTTCTGTCTATTTAATAATTATGCTGATATACTGAACACTAAGCAGGATATTAGACACATTCATTAAGATATTATTTTTACTCTCCAAGAGGGATTTTAGTTTTTTATATTACATTAAAAATATGCAGCAATGTTAAACAATTTTAAGCACTCATAAAAAACAGAGAAGATTACATTTAATCCATTTTTGCATTTTATAAGCTTAAAAGGTTAAGAAATTCTAAACTTCAGATAACTAACCCATGATATTCATTTTATGCTGTCTGTCTCTGCTTGATCCCTTAAAATCCCTGTTATAACCTTGTAGGCCTAAACCTAGAAAACTATTTCCTACTTGTACAGGCACAGAAAACCACTACACATGTGCACTGGATATGCAAAATTTGACTCCCGGGAAAGGAATAAGTAAATATACCAGTTCTGTGTCATAGCACAACAGTAAAAGCAGGGCTTATAGGTTAATTTTCATGTAGTAAAGGCATTATAATTATTTCCAACAGTAATTTGACTTAGTCAACATCAAATAAGAGACAAAAGAAACTGCTACCCAGAAATGTTTCTCCAGGATTAACTACCTTGCTCAGAATGTTTTCTTGAATCATAACTTGCAAGTTGGATCCTCACAGCCTTTCCCAATAGCTCCTTTTCCCTGACTTTCCAGGTACCATGTATGTATAAACACTGCTGGAACACATTGAAATTCAGCTTGTAAAGTCTGCTTCTTTCGCAAAATGTAAACATCAATACAGTACTGTATCAGTCATGCTTTAGAACGTTCCCATTCATTCAGAAGCTTTTACGTTAAAGTGTTCTCTGAGAGTCTATCAAGAACCTTTTTAATAAGAGCTTCTTAATCAACTGTTCTGCTTCACCTCCCCCCATACACGTGGTTTTTGATAGACTATTCACAGCAGAATCAAACTTGAAGCACACAATAGAGATTGTATATGTTGTATCATGTCATGTATTATGATCTTGTATTATGATTTTTTTTTTCCAGGACTAGTCAGTTAAATATATATCCAAACCTCAGCGATGCGGCAAGAGAAACAAGACCAAGAAAAATATGACCAAACATGACCATGACCTGCCTGAGCCTCACATTTACCGCTACAAATATGGGTAATTTGTTCTACTCTGGATGAGAAAGGCAACTTAGAAATTTTCACATTCAAAAAGTTAACTTGAAGAATGGAAGGACAAAAGCTTTTTAAAGGGAAACTGAAGCCCTACCACTAAAAGTAAAAATACAGAAACTTTTTTTTGTAGAAAGCAAAGCTTGTTGCTGATGTTTAATTCTGATGAACATACGATTTTATCCCTGGTCTACATCTCTCTGTGTAGAAATGCTATTTAAGAACTTAAATAAAAGCAGCAGCACAGAAAAAGCTGCACTTTAGAAGTGAAAGCTATTCCTCAGCTTTGCAGAATTATGCTGTTTCAAGCACCCTTGCTGAAGAACCTCATACACTAGCCCTTCATTTGCAAGCTTGATCTTTTGATTGAACTTTCCAGTCACTTATTTTCCCCAACTTCCAGGGAAATCCATTATCACTATATGTTGTGAAGAAAGGTACTACGATAATACTTTATTGCTCACCAAGAAAGCTGCAAAATAAAGAGATTAAAACATTACCCTAGCATAGATCTTCCACATACTAACGCCTACTAGTTTCTAGATTTTGCTACTGTCAATATTGACTAAGCACCATCAGAGTAATTTCTGCACTAGTGATTTCAGGAGCTCATTTAGACAACACGTGAAAGCTCTAACAGAGCCGCTACCCCAGCGCTCAGGGTGAGATGCTGGATCTTGAGCTTTCCCCAGCTGCTATCCCAGCAGGACTGCAGCGGCTGCAGGGCGCACGCAGGGTGGCAGCTCCATTGCGGCGACACCACTGCGTGCAGCTGTGCCACTGGCAGGAATGCTGCAGCAATGGGGCAGAGCTCGGCCGGCAGGCTGCTCTCCTCATCCTGAAGCACCCCTCGCCAAGGCAGGGGGGGCCGCCTTCCAGGGGCAGTGCCAGTGCACACGCACCCACTGCAGTTTTCTCCTCACTGCTACCATCAGTCTATGTCAGCTCCTCCCAGAACAATCCACAGGTTTTAGGCAGTCCTGAGTTACTTATATTGCACTGATACCTGTTTCCTCCTGTTGTTGCCTTTGCTGGACTGTGATGCTCCCCACACACTGGGACAGCCTCTCATTTACCACATGATACAGGAAGACCCCCCCCAGCTAATGCCTTGACCACAGCAATCACCCCAGACCTCACTTGAGCACAGGGGCCCTTCAAGGCAAGCAGGCTGAGGGCCGCATGAAGCGTGCTAGATGCAGTACAGAGCACAGCTGTGACTAGAGGAAAGCCACCACCACGAGAGCACAAGATAACACTTACGCACCAGGGAGTCCACAGGCCGCTCGCTTCACGCTCGAGTTAGGACGCCAGCCTCCAGGCCTGCTGCAGCAGTTCCTCAGCCGCTAGTAATCTCTTCCATATTTTTAAATTGCCACGCTCATCTCTCTTGGGATAACAGATATCTCAAAATCCAAAGTATCATATCCTCTATACAGGCCCTCCTAGATCCTCTGAGCTCCAAACCATCTGTCCCTTGCCACTAGAGGTTTAACCTTTCCTTAAGAGGAGCCAGGGGCCTACATTTCTCTCCCCGGCACCTCTTCCATGAGGTCCCTGCATAAGCAGCAACACCTGCCCTCCCAGCCTGCCCAGCCCCTTTCCCAGGTGCTGCCAATATCTCTCTGCAGAGCCGCAGCTGTCGCACCGGCTGCTCCCCAGACACAGCTGGGTTTCATTAGCAACTTGGACACAAGCCAAGGAGGCCATGACCATCTTCGATAATCCCTTACAGGCTGCTTTGGCAACCCAGGTCCTTGTATGAATGTGCTCAATTTAAGCAGAGAACATGGGAGTGGCAAAATCTGTTCACACTGAAAGTACTGGCTATCCAGGTGGAGGAGAGAAAATGCTTTCATGATGAGGACAAGTATTTTAGTTTTGAATTAAGTAACCGATCCTTCGAGGTTACAATTTGTACACACAGGACAAACAAATACAACCATGCAATAATACTTCTTTAATGATGTAAACTGAGACGTATCAGGGCTTCCTTCCCTGGAGGCTTGGAACACACCTGACATGCCTGAGCTGTCTGTATGGGGAGGTCTTAGCTGTGCTCAGCTCTTTTCCATCAAAAAGTAAAACAGGGATAGTCTATTTTCAGTTCATCAGATATCCTTCAACTAGATGAGAAACCATAAAGCAACTCTTTGGTAAGATTGTTCCTGCATTCAGCAGACTGTGGGCATAGAAACAACTCTCCATAGGGCAGATCTGTTCGGAGCAAAAATCTAGGAAACAAATATGCAGCCAGAACCTATCTGCTTACTTTACTGATTAATCCCACTTGTGAGAGAACCATGCCTGGAGTCTACTGTAGACAGACATGTCCCAGCAATTTATTCCTACCCAGCAACGTCTTCATCATGTGGTCAGCTACAGATGCAACATGAAAGGGCAGATCTTAACAGTTTATTATCTACTGCTCTCCTTATTGCACATAATAACCTGAGCAGCTGCATGGGATTCTCTAATGGCAAAGACTAATGCAGACAGAAAATGAAACCATACTTACCTCTAAAACTCTGCACTTACAAGACTGCTCAATAATATAAGGTGATTTAGTACCAAGTTTTACAAGTTCTTACATCATTTTCATCCAAACATTTAAACATGTTTGCCTTTTAAATCATACAATACCTTACACGCAAAACATTGGGGATAATTTTCATAGGGAAAGTAGGTACATATGTCCACATTTTTTTTTTCTTAAAGACAATGCAAAATTCAAACAATTCATTATATGTTTTCTTTCATGGGAAAGAAGAATTGCATATAACCACAATATTTATTTTTAACAACATGCAACCTTGTATCGCAATTTCTTATACTAATATTATTTCTTAAGCAAAATTTTCACACACAGCTTAGTGCTCAAAGTAGAAAAGTATCTGATATGAGGCCAGGCATGTACTCAGAGATTCCCTTGCTGCAGGCAGAATCCTGGCTAAACACAGACCTTGCCATAAGCAGCCTGAATAAAGCTGAGGCACAACATGAAAGGGCCACAGCAGTATGTCAGCATCAGCCTGTCATTTAAATAAAAAAAAAATAAAGTTTTCATGGGTTTAGAAAGCTACACTTTCTATCTTTTAGATAATTTTGCAGGACCAGGAAAATTACGCCAGCACTATCTTTGGCTTTCATAGCCCCAAGCTTGAGCCCTGCCAGGTAGGGGGAAGCTGGAAAACCTCTGCACCATGCTCGCTTAAAAGAAGCAGCACCAAAGCTCTCGGTCATGGCTTCCTGTAAGTCTCACAGGAACCTGTGAAGATTACTCAAGATTTTAAGGAAAAAAATGGCCTAACTACTAGTTTTCTACATTTCCTGACTACCAAAGCTTCAAATGCAAAATGTTTTATTGGGTTTGTGCAAGAAGGGAAAAATGGTAAAACCAACTCTGAGCCGTAACGTTATGGTTATGACTTGCTTGATCTCAGATATAATGCTGTCTTCAGACATGTTTAGAGCAACATTTTTCTTTCTCACTGAATATGATTTATGTTACAGACTATGTTACCTGAGGACTTTAATGCCATTACATCTTGTAACACCTTAAAAAGAAGGATCGACTCTAGTTCCAAAAAGATTACATACACCTCAACAATAAATGTCTTGTTGAATTTATGTGGCAAGGGTGAAATATGACAGAATTACACATGTTGCTAGTAAGATCTAAAAACTAAAGAATATTTTAAAATATCTTCACAGGTTTCATAGAAACCAAGTTTCTGACACTCAAAAAAAAAAAATCTTAAAGTCACTAGAAGGAGTAAGTCCATTTTTTTCTGTCTCAAAAATAACGTGAAATGTGGAATATCTGTGTGGACACATGAGATGGTTAGCATTTGCAAGCACTATTTTTAATGTCATCAGTCTTCATCATTTTTCATGCAAATAATGTCAATTTTGACCTTTTTAAATTTATTTTTGGCTTCTTCATTTTGGTTGTTGCCAAAGTAATTGCTGTTGCTGTAATTCTCATCCTGAAATGTTCTCAGATTTCCATAATATTCAATAACTTAATAACTTTAAGATCCTAAAAGTTAAAAGTATTGCTATGCTAATGCTTTCTCCTGAATTTGCTATGAGCTAGATCTGTATTCTGCATGTGGATTCATATTTCTGTTCAACATCTTTGTAAGAAAAATAACTACATCTAAGCAACGCATTTAGAGCAAAGTTATTGAAGACTTCTAATCATTCTCTGCATCTATCATCAGTAACATCTGGCACTCAAAGCCACATCAATTATAAAAGGGACTAGAGATATTACTTTGCATTTATTAAAGGAAACGCAATACAGTTAATGACACTTCACACTTGAAGTTAATAAACTGAATTTCTATAAGCAGTTTTCATCCTAGTTCTCAAAACATAGCAAATATTAATGAATTTATTCTCACAACTCTTCTATAATGTCAAAATAAAGAAAGAGTGAAAACAGTTTTAGAGATTACCTTATTTTCTTCAGATCAGAAAGGAAATCCTTGGCAAAATCTGCCAAAACTTGATTCCTGCTTCCCAATTCAGCTCACAAGATCTTATCACCTCCCACAGCATAGAGAGAATAGCATAGAGAGAATCACAAGAACAATACAAATGAGGAGTAAAGATATGAGGACTTTAAAAGATCAGACCAATAATGAGTTTGTAAATATGGGAGTTTCTTAGAGAAAGTTCTGTCACTGCATTTGCTTGAGTGAGAAGTTTCATATATATTCCTCTTCCTTGCCTTGATGATTAAGATCTGATTAGTTCCAAAAATTACTATCTGTCCATCAAACAAGTTATAAGGACCAAAAGATGTGCCAATATGGGAGCTATGAGGGATTCTGTGATATTTCATAAACTGAAAGTTCAAAAAAAAGGTGGAAAAAGGAAGTAAAGCAACCAGAAGCAAAGTTATAACTAGGCAAGCAAACTATCACAATTTGAGATTAATATATTCATATAATCCACTTTACTGGAGTTGCAACAGAATTCCAGAAAATTGTACTTTAAAAATTCTCACTAGCTTCTTGGCAGCAGCAATAATTCAATCTTCATAGATGTAATTATTTTCAATTTGATGTCCATAATATTTTCCGGCCTAAGATATACATACAACTCTTCCAAAGAATTCATTCTTAAGCTATTATTTTCTAATACCATTTATTAATATCAGTTGCATAACCTTGGCACAGCCGTTTTGAACTGCAATAATTTGGCGGAAAGTGATTAATTTTTTTATACTACTTAACAATGTTTATCATGTACATTATAGATAATATTGCAATTGTACAATTGAACATTTCTAACATGATTAGCTACAAAATATGTAAGACAATTAGTCTGTATATATTATGATGCTATTAAGCATCTCTACATTGAGACTAGATGGTACCATTTATAGGCTGAATAGACATTTCCTCTATACTTCCCATGTTGGCTCAGTAAATTAATGCTTTCAGAGCAATTTAAAATGTAAATTAATCTGGAAACACAAAGTCCTACTGCAAAAGCGGTAACATATTAAATGGATGTTTTATTCTCTGACAAATCAAATTTTCAAACTGCTGTTTTGAGAAAGTCCAGGCAATGTCATTTTGTCACTTCTGAGTATGCAAACACAGACATGCTTCCCAAAAACTGTTTCACAGCATTTGGGGATTGAATGCACCTCCTGATAAAACAGGAAGATGTGAGATAAATGCTGAAAGAGCTAATGCTGTATTTTAATGTTGTATTTTTTTTTTTTCTACCATGTAGAATTACAGAAAGCTTTCTAATGCATCTTTGTAAGACTAACAATCATAGAATCATAGAATCATTAAGGTTGGAAGGGACCTCTAGAGATCATCTAGTCCAACCCCCCTGCACACACAGGGTCACCTAGAGCATGTGGCACACAATAGTTGAAAAGAATGAAGTGAAGCAGAGAGAAGCTTCATATGGACACAGTGATGTCCAGGCTGCATTAAACAAAAGGCAAGGTGAGGTTTTCAAACCTTTTCTCAAATTGGAGGGACTGCTCTGCTCCCTGACTGTAAAGGAGGAGTAATGACTGAGGCTCTTGCAACAGTCTTTCCTTATAGGTGATTCCATTTGCAATACACTTATTGGTGATAGCTGCATAGGCCAAGTCGTCCAGCTAGGAAATACACCCCTCTGCCAGCACTGGCAGAGACCATGTGCACACCCACGACAAAACATTCTAAAACACAGCAATATGTATTTTTTGGCATAAGGCCGACAGGATCACATTATTTGTAATGGATGTATAAATTTGAAGGTTTGCATTCAACCCCTAAAAAAAATAGAATAATTTTAAAATTATTTAATTACTTTAATAGGATAAATTATTGAGTATTTCACCCAGAAGAAAACTTGTGAAGAAAAGAAAAATAGAAAGAGACATATCAAAGTGCTTTGCTTTCAGTGATAACATTTGATAAGGAGTGGTACTCAAAGCACTCATTACAAATCAAAGGACATCAAAGATAAAACACATGTTCAAGAAGGGCTTAAAAGTATGCTTTGAAAAGATAACGCTTTATTCAATACATTTTAGATTTTTACCAGTTACAGACTCTTACCACTCGTAGAATTGGAAGCATAATAGTAATACGCAAAGCATAAGTAACAATAAAAACATCCGCCAAGACTCTTTTTCAAGAACTCCTTTCCCTAGCTTGGCATGTATTAACTCATCAAAAGACAGGTAGAAGACAAATGCCAAGCCAGCTCTATCAGACCGAGATTTCTTTTTCATCTCCTCTCTGCGGATCTGTTCCGCTATCTCCCCCTGACCCTAACATCTATTCCTGGCGCCTGTCCTCCTCCTTAGGCCTATCTTCATTTCCTCTTTCTGCATCTTTTCTGTCTCTTCATCAAGGCCAGAAATCCTTCCTGAAATTGAATAATTCTGTCTGGCTTATACATGTCATGCTGTTTTGTGCAGATCTGAGAGTTTTAGATCAACCACAGAAGGGATCCTGGCAGAATGACTACAGCTTTCTTCTGATGTGTGTGTATTTGTGGAGAAATCATACTTAGGTTAAAATAACTCAAATAAAAGGAAGTCCTAGCCTTAAGAGTCTCTACCACAAAGTTTCTTCCATTCACAGATCAAATTTAAAATAATTTGTTAATGATTTTTCTTCTGCATATATCACGCTAAGCTTCCCTTCAATCAAAAATAGCTTTTGAAGTTTGTGGTTTGACAGTACAGTAAATCTGCCTTTAAATCTCACAGTGCTGGATCAAAACCACTACAGTCATATTAGACGAAGTGCTGATCCAGCATAAGCTCAAGCCTGCTCATTCAAATTCAGTCCAAAATGTTCCTGGAGTAATTTGTGCCAGCTGCCTTTCTGCTGAACAGGAAGTCCCAGTAACACTTTTCTGCATCGCTGCCAAGCAGGACGGCACAACCTCCGCAGCACGTGCCCCTGGGCCTGCAGCCTGGCACTGCGGGGCTTGGGCCACGAGCGGCTGCCCGTCCGGCAGGCCAGGAGCAGCCCGGAGCGCGTGCCGAGCGGCACTCCTGCTCGGGGGGCCCACGGAGCCTCCAAACCCATCAGCTCTCTCCCAGTGGGTATCACATGTAACGTGTAAGCAGCTTTATCTAGAATAGAAGTCTGTAAGAACGTTACAGCGTAACAGTGGCATTTGGCAAATGCTCCCTGGAAAAAAAGAACGTGATTCAGCCAGAATTAATACCCTAAGTTGATGCATAATGAAAACATGTTTTCCATCATATCTATTTAATACAGCATCTGTTTTCCAGTGCACCAAAGTGGCAAAGCTAGTTGGTATCCTGCAGGAGAGAGGCTACAAAGTCCTTCCCGATTCCTTCCCCCTCCACCCTCTGCCCATATTCTGGCATACAGAATCAAAAATACTGGTTCATCAATTTCTCAGTAGATTTATTTTACGCTTAAATTACAGTTGAGCAATTTCCTTTCTAACTATTTTATGACCTAAAAATGCACCAGGTAAGATCAAAACCTGAACCCAAGTGATTCTTCCAGCAGAGGTAAACAGTAGATGACTAGAAAGGGTAAAATGGAGCAAGCACACATTGGTATCAATGGTACAGCCTTGTTTATGTAACAGAGGAAAAGATTTGTTGAAAAAGTTGACTTCAGTTGCATTGACTATAGCCATAATAAAACATTTACCACAGTGGGATTTGTGTCCTATAATTCTGGACTTCAGATGCAGATTCCAACATCTAAACTTATGGACTATATTTTCTTTCTAGTCAATGAAAGAAAACAGCATTACAAGGTATGACTTTTTCAGGCATCTGAAGAAAAACAAAAAAACATAACTACAATTCCTAACAATCAGTAAAAACAACAAATAATTTTAAACAATTGACTATTTTAAGTTGTGCTTTTTTTTAAAACTCTGACGAATTTTTGTAACAGAAAAGAAAGGTTAATAAAGTACAAACCTTAGCAAATAATAAAGCAAAATGGAAATGTGGAGAAACTGAAATTAGTACGTTTTCGCTAACAAATAATTGTTATGTAAAATGTAGACAAGATGCTTAAATTGCTTTTTGAACAGAAAAGCTATTACAAGCCAAAGGCCAAAGTATTTTTCAACAGTGTGTTTCCTGAATTCCCCCTCCCTGCCATGAAGGCTGTGTACGCTTCCCCTCTTCAAGGCAACTACCAATTACACTATCAAAAATTACTGATCGGAATGAACACTTTGGTGGACGATCTTGTAGTTATCATAAGGTCAAGTACTGAGTATAGGTTCTGGACTTCAACCAACCAAATTCTATCTTTTGAACAATTTAGATTCATTCTAAGAGCACAGTTTCAATGCTTTTAACAAAAAACAGTCCAAAGCAGTAAGATAGGAGAATTAAGAATAGTATGTTTGGACCTCTCACATACAGAAAAAAAACAAAATTGGAGAATTTGATGGCTAATTCTTGAAAATGTAGCACTGTGAGGTGCCCCACAGAGCTGAAGCATTTGAGTAATTCCATTCCTCTTCAAGAAAGGACATAAACATATGCTTAACTTCAATCACAGATCATCCTACTGCTTTCATTCAGACCTAATCGTTAACCATGAACACGTGCTGCAATGGTTCATTGAAAAAGGCTGAGCTTCCTTAGATACTTAGGGTGATTGTACGCCTAGATGTTGGAGTGGCCTCCCGGCAGGCTGCGCTGTGACTGTCCGAAGCAGAAGCAAGTTGCAGTGCCCTCCAGCACACACCAGGACCACGGCTCGCTTTCCTTCTCCAGAGTGTGTTCTTTGGGGTATGTCATGCCAGACAGCCTCTATATGGGGTTGTCTAGTGAGGCGTGGCCAAAAAATGTCCTGGAGAAGGTACAGCTAGTAAATTGGTCTAATTCCAATGCATTTCCTAGCACTGAATAGGACTTACTTCACAGTAGGAACACTGATTAAGGTTAATAGTTATTATTAAGTTTAGTATTATGTAACTAATACATGCTGAACACCATGCACTTCTGGGATTGCTTTCTGCAAAATACCCAGTTTATTCTTCACGGAGCCTCAAGCAATAGGACTGAGGACTCATCACTAACTGGAAATGCATGTCAATGTATATTAATTCTCCTATAACTTATATTTATGGGCCTATGACTGTAGTGTCTGATTTCCTTCACAGAATTTGGGAAAAAAAAAAGACAGACAAGGCTCTGCTTCCAGTGAATTAATTTCCATTGAAAACGTGTATCAAGAATTGATTCTTCTTGAAATGAAAACTGTATTACAAAATTCAAATAAACAAATTTCTTCTGTATTTCTCCTGAGATAGTATCAAAGTCATGTCAAATTATTTAATCAAGTTAAAGGCTGGTTACAGCAAGGGGACAGACTAAAAAAGTATAAAAGCCCTTTGACAAGAAAACGATCTGGAAAATGAATAGAGAGCAACCCCATGACCCAGCTGTTTGGTTTGTAGCCAGTTACAGGGCACTACACTTAGCATATAAGCCATTTGTCATAGCTGTTCATGCACTTACTGAAGTATTCCTCCTAACTGGATTGCTGTGCTGCAATGCAATCCTGCGTTGACTGTCATTATTTTTTTACAGCTGGACAAGTAAATAGCCTTAGATAAATGCTATCACTTGTTAAGAAAACAAACATTATTGCTTATCCCAGGGAACACTAACTATGGACTATATCTATCACCTAGAAGACTGTCCAATACTGTCTCATGCTTTTAGTGCTATACTTGAACTGCACCACAGTGCTTTGTCAATTAAAGCACCTTTCATTTTACAATCTCAGAGCACAAAAAGAGGATTTTAAATATGTATCTTAAAAAGCAATGCTCCTCAAGTAGATATTTCACTTCTAATAAACTGAAAATATTTTTAACCTCTTCAAAAAGAATCAGTTTGAACATGAGTGGTTTTGGTCTTGTTGTTAATCAACAAAATAATTAATCAAATTGTTAATTCAAAATCATTTATACTGCTCACAGAACTGGCTACCTGCAAATGTGATATTTTAAACAAGGCAGTAATCCAGAATTTAGTTTGCTCAAGCAAAGCTTGTTTGTCTCTTGGCATTTAAGAAATATAAAACTTCTCATCACCCATTTTTATCTGTGCAACCCAAAAGTCAATTGGATTTCAGCACTCTTACAGGAAATCATTGACCCTGGTAAACATTTACCTTCTTCCAGAAAAATACTGTAAGGATTTTGTAGAACTAAAAACAGTAAGAGAAAATGCTCAAATAGTTTTGGATAGATTCTTAATACATGAGGAAGAAAAGATGGCCTTTCCTTTTCCATGAGTAACACAAACCAAACAAGCATGATGGGGGGGCGGGGTGGAAAGTGAGAGGGGGGTGCAAAACCAAACCAAACTACTCCCCAAATCTTACGATAGTGCTAAAATAGAACTGACATCTCAAAGTGAAGACAGCTACTCCATCTCTGAACTGTGCAGTATATGAACCTGGCTATTTTCCAGTGTCTTTAAAAATAACTGGATAGGCTCACCCATGTCACCAAGTCAGTATTTTATTAACTTGAAGTCACAGTGGTTGCTTCTGTTCATCAACCTCTCTGGCAATCTCAGCAGAGAGACTAAACAAGAGATTAAGCAGCCAGACACCTCAGCATCATTTTGGATCTCTTACGTCCAAGACTTTTAAGGAACATTAAAGCATCACAATGAAGGAAAGCCTGAATTGCCTTTAGCTTTATCATAGTAGCAGTTGTTTGGAAACAGGATCCCAGGAGACAGACAGACAGACATGTGAGGTTCTAAAAATAAAGGGAGAACTTAATTGGGGAAAGGGAGAATTACTGCTTTGAGCAGTTGTAGGGCACAAAAAGGATAGAGTTCAGTTTAAATGCAGTGGCAGACTCCTACCAGGGGGTAACTGCTACTAAAAGAATAGGACTAGTGGTGAGGAATATAGAACAAAAAATATTTTGATTCTGCCTGAAGTGAGAAGAGAACCCAACAACCCTTATAACAGTAACGAGGGGGACTGGGAGCCAATACGTAGCTTTGGACATTGCTGTGCTGCGATGTGCGTGCAACTTGGAGGAGACGAAAGTGGACAGCACTGCCAGGATCTCGAGCATAAATCTTAAAACTGTGTTCCATTTTATTCTCAACTGACTTCAGTTTTAGAAACTCACAGACAAGTTATTTTAAGCTAACCATTGCTCTCCCACAAGGCAAAAAAATGAGACTGTGGCCATAGTATATAAATGAAGCAGATCCAGCCTATCCTCACAAATTTTACCTTGGCAAAAACAAAAAATCTGTGGACTTAGTTAATTATTTCTTTTCTCTTTTTCTTTTTTTTCTTTTTTTTTTTTCCCCTCAAATTAAACCATTTGTGAAAAGACAGCTGCGGGACAACTTTCCAAGTCCTATTTCCCCCAAAAAACATAGCAAAGGAGAAAAAAAAAATAAAAACTCTTTAAAACACTATGCAAAATTCCTTCTTCCCAATTGCTTTCAGAAAAGAAACTCCTGCTTAATAGACATGTTCAGATGCCCTAACCTCCCTAAATAGCCTTAAAAACACTTTATTCTGAAGTCGTGCTGTTATTCCATAGCACTTTTTTATAAAATAAATATTTTATAAAATATTACTTTATTTTATAAAATAAAGCTATCATTTTTTTCCTGAAATACTCTGAACTGGTTCAGATCTACTGAAAAGAAGTGATTTATTGATTATAACCTTTTAAGTTTTACATTTAATGTCACATAATGTATCATTAACAAATTTTTGAAATCTGTACGAAACATAAATATATATGTTTTTTCACTTGGCTCATGAAAAAAAAATAATTACAAATCTTTAGGATTTAGGTACGTGTCATTTATTTTAAGATATAAGTACTGAAACAAAAATAGCAGTTCTTGTATCTGCCAGTACTA
Organism: Nothocercus julius; assembly: GCA_013398735.1. Taxonomy (NCBI): domain Eukaryota; kingdom Metazoa; phylum Chordata; class Aves; order Tinamiformes; family Tinamidae; genus Nothocercus; species Nothocercus julius. The sequence goes on along the minus strand of VZSV01000063.1, from coordinate 3,704,461 downwards.
TAAACTCTCAATTCTGGCCAACAATAAGAGATGTATACTCATTCCCTAATGTGAAATGACAGCTCTGAGAGTAAGGGCTCACTTAAAGAGATTCTAAAGCTTAATCTTAAACTGACCAAATTTAGTCACTAATAATTCCAGAAAATGTCTTAGATGGAATCAGCTGGTTTATCCTAAGTCCTGCTTCGTGATCCCTAATTAATATCACAAATAGAAATGCTATTGATGAAAGTTTGGCACCAAGAAAATTGCATGCAGTTATCTCTGAGTATCTTCATCTGATCGTAACAATAACTCTAGTGAATCTCCATTCTTGTAAATAAATGTACTATATTTGTTGGAGTACAAACAACCAAAATTTCTGAAACACAGTTTCTGTTTCCTCCAGATGTCTTGAAAAGTTTCTTTAAAAGCTACTAAGAATGTATGTAATAGGTTGTAAAGCATGGTTTATTAATCTAGAAATCCAGAAGAGGGATAACTGTTCAGCTCTTCTCAATTGCTAACAACGAATCCCGCCTGCAGGTCCCGCCGAATTACACACATCATCGTGGCACAGAAACACTGCAACGCAATGTACCTCGGACAAACCAAGACCAGCTCTGCATCCACTCCTGAATCAACTGTTAGGCTGAAGAGGAGGTCTACAGCTTTATTTTACACATTGCCTTAAATCCATTCCTCATAAGAAGAAGGAGTCCTCCCTCAAAAAAAAAAAAAAAAAAAAAAAAAAAAAAAAAAAGTAAAGGAGTTTAGAAAAAAACAAAGAAAAAGCTGAAAATGAATAGCAAGGAAAAAAATAAAAACAAGGTTTGATGGGGAGTAGGGAAATAATTGGAAATTCCTATAAATTTGGACAAATGGAAGCAAAATACCCCAAGAAACAAACCTAACACGTGATAAAGGATACTGGAAAAGGCAGTACTCTTACCTGCTTTCTGATCACTTGTATACTCTGCCTGTATACCACAGCATATAAACTAGCCATCCACAGGAATACTACCCATAACATATGGCTCACTCTCTTTTTTGCTTTACTACACTCTGAGATTAGCAGGCCTCTTTCATGCCACCTCCTGCATTTTTGACAAAAGGACAGAGATCCATATGGAATACTGATAGCATTTGCTGTACACATCTTTTTTTGGAAACAAAGCAGCTAGCTATTTATAAGCCATGCTGCATCTGCCGGGTGATACATGCACAATACTTGTTATTTTGGGATGTTTCGCTCATGCTTCCTACTTTTCTGGTGTTTTAGGCCTGCAAGAAAAGCACCAACACTTCCACATCTTAGGCATCTCTCTCACCCAATGGGACAGCAATGCACATGTCTGTTAAGGATGGTCTCAAATGGGCCACAGCTCCAGGTTCACATGAGATGCTTTGGTTGTACATATTTGTTTTACTTACCGAATTTTTCGTTTCAATTGCTACAGCCAAAGACACAAGCTATTTTCTCACATTTAGACATTAGGAAGATGACAGTCTGGCATTTCTGCACAAGTAACAAAGAAGGTAAAGGCATGAAGGTCTCATCAGAAAAAAATATTCAAATATAGCTGACTTTGAGCAATAAAATTCCATCTTCTACATAACACATTAAATTCCTTCAGGCTAACTCCCAACTACTTATTCTGCCTACTAATACAGGTTCTTTGCTTTACGTGAGACCCGAATTCCTGCAAGATACCAGCCATTTATAGGCTCACTGCGATTTTTTGTATTACGTATTTTTATTCATTCTTCAGTAAAATCCAACAGTAACAATTAAGAAATATATTTGCCTTGTCTATGCCTACATAAACAAAACACTTGGTATAAACAACTATGTGAGAATGGAAGGAAGGGAACAAGGAAAGAAAAGGAGACCTCTCACAAAGACTAGATATAAGGAAGTTGCCAGCAAAAAGATCTGCAAACTTTTTTCACTGTTCTTCTCTAGAAAATTTTCCCAGGTTGAACTTTGAGCTGCACTACAAACACACAAAACTTTCATGTATGCATGGTGATGACCAGATCAGAAAGGAAGAGCATGCTCAGTTCTTGAGAAAACCATTCCATCTCCAGACCTTCTGCTGTTATATGGCAGCTACAAAGACGGTCACGTTGATCCTTTTAACTGCTAAGAAAAGAGTTTGTCCCTATTCACATATGTGGGAGGAGGCCACGCTCCTGCTTACTTAGAAAGCAACCAGTACTAGGGGAAGAGGAAAGATGACTCCACAGATGAATCCTCCACACTTATTTTCTTATATTTTTTTCCAAAATAGACTGATGCACAAAACTGCTACAATCCACCTCTCTACCATTTCAGAAGCAAACTTTCCAAAAAGCATTTTTTGTTTTCAAATTAAGTACCATATTCTTACTAGCTCCTTAAGGGATGCTTACAGTCTGTGATACACGTAACTAGAACCAGCAAGATAAAGTTCCTTGTATGTGGTAAGGATTTTTCATCCTTAAAAGATAAGAGACTCTGATCCTCAGCTCCTAGTGACAACCATCAGCTCCAGTGCACATAGACAGCAATTACTCCTCTTCGGGGAGCAATTTTCAAGTGTGGTAAATTGTACTTGGTGCAAAAAATCTATTTTGGAACTAGTTTGCTACAGCATAAATTGAATTTCCTGTGTTACCTTGTGCAGTGCCTGACACTAGAAAAGCAGTCAAAATTCAGATCTCTGAATGAATTTTTCAGATAAAAATGTCTTTCAGCTCAGGTGACTGGGAGCAGAATTATGCATGACTTTGCTGTACTAAACATTCATCTTTATACCAGTGTCAGCAGTCCTGCAGTTTTACTGGTTTTCTATTTCTTTTCTATGTAAATCTCCAGAATAATGACCTTTCAGCTATCAGGCAGTTTCTTATACCTGCAGCGGGCGTGAATCTTGTTTCTCCTGACCAGATATCCATCAGGAGGTGAATGTGTCAGGCACTGCCCTCGAAGTTTTACCTAAAGACTCAGATGGCTATATTCAAATAGATGCAGCTCTGCAGGCCTGGTCCTATGCTAGCTGTTGCAAAGGCTACCAGGCAAACCCACCCTACAACACACCTTGCATGAAGGGCTTTTTCCACGCCGCCCAGCAGCAGTCAGGCTACTTGTTAAAGCTTGACTCCACTCTTCTGCCCTTGTTCCTCAAGCCAGGTTAACACACACCCTGGGTAGCACATGGAGATTTTGTCCCTGCCCGTGAGCGCTCAGGCCACTGTTGCCTTCACAGATTTTGGAGACTAGTGATGCACTTCTAGAGTCAAACTACTCTTTGGCCCATCTCGCTGAAGACTACTCCTAAACAGGAGAGTGTGAAATACTTTCCTTACGTGGACCCGAGCTGGAAAAGTATAGCGGACCGAGGCTGCCTGCTTGGGCAAGCTGTAGAGACATTTCACTTCCACTGAGCAGCAGTTGTTTCATATTAGGGCTTTAAATACTTACTTCCTTAAATACTGCCACTTCTCATGTTGAAATCAATCCTACGTTAACGTACCATCTCTCCTCCCCGAGATGAGCTGGGCAGGCAATGCTGGCCCTGTACTGCTCAGTGGATCCCAGCTGAACGGAGTCGCTGCTGGGCTCTTTACAAGCCCATTTCCAAAGCGCACCTGGGAACCGCCAACCTGCCACTGAAATGCAGGAATCTCTCAGGTGAAACAAAGCAATTACTTAGGAGTGCCCAGCTCTCTCTAGCTATCAAGGCTAATTATTTGAGGCATTAATCGATGTTTTGCAAGGTAATTCATAACTCTTTCATACATGTAATTAAAACTGCAGCTCTGAGCTGAGTTCGAGTATCCAGGCACTGCCCTTGCACGTGCACTTGCTAGAGAGGCAAACAGGCACTGGTAAACGTCCACAGCACCCTGAACCTTTACTTAGTATCTGTTCTGGAGGCTGGGTCGATAGCACCATTTGTACTTTACTTGTCCTAAGGAAAATTAGATACCATTAGAAAAATAGCAGCAAATTTTCAGATTATTTATTTAAGCAGTAAAGTCTTAACTCAGGCACAGAAGGTTTCCATGGCTACCAACACTGTCAAGGAGAGACGAGGCTGGTGTTGGTCAGACTCCTTCCCTAATACCCAGGATCAGCCGCATGACCCACTCCGGCTGCCAGCGTGTGGCTGCCGCGTGCCCTGCCAGCCCGCGTGGCCGCATCCTGCCCGGCACCACAGCCGAAGGGCACGCTGCTTCCCCGCGAGCACGGCGACACCGCAGGGACACACATTCACTACAACTAAATACTCTTTGCCCTGAAGGAGCACTTTCCTGATGGTTAAGATTAATGTATGGCGATCAGTCACTGGGTACTGGACTGCGAATGTGCAGCTGATGTGCACAGAAAGCAAGAGATTAGAGAGCGCTTAATATTCCCCAGCCACCCGCAGTGTTATGCACATTAGCTCTTTTCACTCAATATTACTAAAGCCCATAGAACATAATATTATTTCTGATTCCTCTAAGCTTGAACTCAGGCCTTGATAGTAAAAAGACAAGTGGCTAATCCTCTGCATCACACAGTTGCTATCACTTGATAATTTTATATTCATACGTTATTGATTCCTGTGCAAAAAATATTCTCTGCTGATTTTTGAATTACATACATAGCAGCAATGGCTTAGTGTTATCTCTGTCTTTGGCTGGGTACAACAAAGCTATAAAGATTTTTTTAAGGATGGCAGTACAAAGGAGCATGCTGACAGTGTGATTCAGATCTGCTTCAAACCAAAGAATAAATCCAGTTTATGAGAAAGTTGAAATAAGAAGTTCATCTCATCTGCTAGCATAAAGAGAGTGAGGGAGGAGAGCCATGTTCCTGGAAGGATACAGTTTGGAGAATGACACAGCATTTATTTAAGATTTTTTTTTTTCTTTTTAAAGGCATACTCATGTTTTTTCTGCTAACACAAAAGCTTCAAAAAAAGTCCAGTTTATATATAGTGTGTGTGTGTGTGTGTGTGTGTGTGTGTGTGTGTGTGTGTTAAAAGCCAAACAAATAACCTCTAAAGCATTTGCTTCCTCTGCTACAGACAGGCAGCAGGAGTCATCAGCTAGACCGAAACTGCTTGCCCATAGGAAGAGTGAGGAGAATATGGCCCTATAAAAAACGCAGGTTTTTTTCCTCGAGAAAAATACATCTATACATCTGCATCCTGTAGATGTCTTGAATCTTTATTGATATCTCCATGTCTCCTGGAAATTAAATTTCAAACCACTCCACAAGATTCAGATTCCCAACAGGCTGATACGTGAGATAAGCAGAACGTAAAGGCCCTCAGCAGCCCAGCTGCTTTCAGTCAGAATGCCTAACACAACTGCACATGGAATTACTGAATAAAGCTAACCTAATTTAACTTTAAATGACATCCAATAGTTCCTAATGCATTTTTCTCTTTAATTCCTTTTCATTTGTTCCTCTAACAGCACCAAGCACAACATCCTCTAGACATACAAAGCATCCCCAGTACCGGTAAAGGTTTCAGCCCTGCCAATCTTCCCCTATAATTATATTATAGATTCTCACCCTACAGTTATATTATAGATTATATATATTATGGATTATATTCATATTCCATAGAAGAAACAAAAGATACTGGTTCCTTTGCTAACTCAGAACTACCCTCAGAGTCCTTCATTCATCCATGTTCCTAAAGGTCAGGAAAGACCAGCACCTAACTAGTAAAAGACATGTCCTCCTTCAGTGGCCTAGGCAGAAATAGCCACATCAATACAGAAAATCAATGCTTTTTCCTGTAGTTGCCTGCAATTAGCATCAAGGAAGGCTGGACACATTTAACTTTTAAACTGATAATAAAAGAAAAGTCCAGTTTTAATAGCCACCTATAAAACCGATGCTTATGGAAAAGTACATCTCCCCTCAGACGTAAGTCTCTGAAAGCATTAGAAAATATGTATTTTCAAGATCCTTTTCTTAAAATCTCAGACCTCTCTACCTTTGATATTTTTACATATTTTTATTACTATAATCATATAAAATGCAAAGATTTTCTATATGACCATTGTTTACTGAAAGCAACAGCAGTCAGTAATTTTCCACTTTTTAAACCATTCAGCTCAATCTTATTTCCTGAGTGATATATAATTTAAAGTATAAATCACAGCGTCTGATCTGATCTAAATATAATGCACAAAGCATAAACCAAGGCCGCATGCCTTGACAGAGGAAGGCTGCAAAGCACGTACCTAGGCAGCAGGCAGAGCACTTCAGTTCGTTAGTTATCACCCTCCAGTGAGCTGAAAGCCTGTAGCTGGTGAGGCATGAAGCTGCACCTGAGTTATCATGTCCCTACTGCTTATGCTTCCATCTTTCTCGCTGATATCTATAGGCAAGCATTGCTTACATAAATAACAGGAGATAAAAAGGTGGAAGTTTGCCAACAGAAATAGGAAAACGGTGAAACTACTGATACATGTTAGCATTAAAAATGCAGGATAAAAAACAGTAAGGAAAACTGACACGGCAGAAAATAACAACAAAAGCAAATAAAGTTCTTGAATTGAAATACCATCATTTCAGTTAGAAATTCTTATTTTTTTTTCAAAGCAGGAACTACAAGGCATAACACTACTTCTTCAAGAACGCGTATGCACTGATTGAAGCACAAGGCAGGTTTTCTACGGAGACTCCAAAGGCTCAGCAGAGCCGCACTGTGTCTTGCAGACACCCCACTGCAGCCTGGATTATCAATGAAAGCCACATGCAGAAATACGATGTGGAACACAGATCACCACGGATATCAGGAGACTTGGACCTCCCCACACTTAGTATGGACTTAGTAAACTCCATGAGCTAAGTAATCACCAAATTCACTGTTGAGGAACTTCACACTTTCATTGGCCACATTGTACAATTTTCTTTCCTCTCCCTCCACCCTCTGCATAAAATTGCAAATTCTTTATTTCTTCATTCCCCTCCTCCACTTCCTCCTCAATCCTTCTTTTAAGAAGATTTCATAAACATATAGCCCTTTTATAAGTAGATTGTTTTAATTAATATGTATGCAGGTGATTATGTGCAACGTATAGGTCCCCACACATCACAGTATGATGTACTGCAAAACTCTGTTCACAGAAAGCAACACGCTTGAAGACGACACAATATTTGTCCTGTGCACTACAAAATTTTATCTTGGTTCAGTACCCTGGACAAGTACCCTGCACTTGATTGTCAGAGAATATAACAAGAGCTACTTGAAAGTGAATCAATACAGCTCTGCTGAAAAAGGTAATTTTGAATGTTTACCAATAAATTACACCAGAAACATCAGTGGAACTGATAATCTATCATCATCCTCCACTTAAAGAAATATAAAAGAAATTATAAACTTTTAACACACAACAGGAGAGCAAGAATCACATTTTTAGTAGTAAGAAATAAAATGCATCTATTCATCATTTCTTCTGTATTTTTTTAAAAAATGGTTTAATGACCATATCTTTTCTTCAGCTTTTCTTCTTACATGGTCACAGCACAATTCACTTTGGATAAGAAATACCTAAGTTCAGTAACCCACGGACAACTGCTTCCTGTTATTTCATAACAATCTAAACAAGCATTACAGTATGTTTGCAAAGCACAGCATTCGCAAAACACCCTTCTCCTAATTTACAAGTTCTCCTAATTTATAAGTGGTCCTAACAGAATTATGATTAAGTCATATTTAGCTCACACTATTTTGTTTATCAAAGAACGAACTGTTTCTGTTCTCCTCGTGTCATAATTCTCGGAAAGGGCTTGTAGCTTCAATATTTAATGTCAGGAGATGGAGTAATAAAGCAACCACTACTTCATTACTCATTCCCTGAGTACATGAAACGAAGCCATAGCAAAGTACATGGTAAATTAGGAACAGAACAACTGACACTGCATTCCTTGAATTAGAATAGCTCTTTTTGTAGAAATACTTTAGTCTTCACCTCGGGCAACCACAAATAAAAATTGTTTGGGAACAAACATAAAACAGAATATAGCAGCTGCATCTCATCTTAGATCTTAGTTTTCTATAGATGTCAAACTACAACACATCTGAGGAAATAAGCCCCAAGAAGCCTGCTGTACAGTCTGTCCTGGTCAGCTAATGTGGTTGTTTGCTTCCTTTCTGCCTTTGATGAGCCAGTGCCCTTTTACTCAACACTGCACTCTAAATGATAAAAACATGAATGTTACAAAGTTCTTGAAACTTCAGAGTAGAAAGGTGTACATATGTTAATGACCGTTCCAGAATAATCACGAAGGAAAGAGGGGCTTGCTCCTTGGTGCCACCTGTCTAGCACACCCAGCCTCCTTGGGAAAGGAAACCTCACACACTTACAAATGGTGGGTTTTTTAACCTGCTTATGGGAGTAAAATGTTAGGCCTTAAAAAACTTACCATATTATTCAAAACAGGAAAGAGCAAAAATGGAGGAAGTAGAAGTATGGGCACTGGTTTAATTATTTAGAAATAATAAAACAGTGAACTGTGACACATCTTATTTTAAATATTTTACATCAGACATCTTACTACTTCATTCTGAGGGTTTTTGGAAAGGCTACAGGTGCCCCAGGAATTGTGTCAAAAGACAGCAACTGCATTCTGCCCAGCTGTTAATGGTCCAACCATGCCATAGTTCAGTGAGGATCACAGGAACAAGGAGTCACAGCAGCTCTTCTAAGGAAGCCAGGATTTGCAGGGTCTAAAGGGGCATTTTCTGCCATTTTTTGTTGCCTCAGCATACCAGGGAACAAAAGCAACAGCAACAGACAGAGGAGCTCTAGGAGGGTGAGCGTGGCCACCCAAGTTGCATGTCGTTTTCTCCCACACCATTTAACCACAGTGGTGAGAAGCTCTCTAACTGCCATGACTCTGAGGTCCAAAATGCTGGTTTATGCGGATGCAACGCACAGCATAATTTCTTGTGTTAAACATACCAAAAAAGAGGACATCCATCCTTTCCACAGATGCAAACTTACACAATCAAACCATTCTTCACAGAAATTTCACATCATGGTAATACAATTGACTGTAGATGGAACGGATCATATAAGCAAAATAGCTGTGAGAAAAACAGTGTTTATTTGGTTTTAAAAGAGTAGGATGAAAGATATATGGTCCAATTACTCCCCACTTGGTTTATGCAGCTATAACTTTTACCCACATCTTACTTGGCCCATGCACAGCACAAGCAAAATTGAAAATTCAGTATTTTAACTGGTAACAAACATTTTACCAGATGGTCACTTAATCAAATGTATTTGCTTGCTAGTACAAAAACTTCCCAACTACTAGCACATTTTTTATAATATTGACATATTTATAAATCTGAAAGCTGTTTCAGCTCTTTTTATAAGTCAAATGCTGTAATAATAAATACTGCTTTAGGTTTTCCACTTTCAAAGAGAGTGGTTCTAATACATTTTGGTGTAGAACATCTCCTTCTACACTTTAGAACTCACATATTTGAGTATATTAAACAATTTCCAATGCAGCATCTTGGGAAATACAGCTCAGAAAACACTGTCTGCTTAAATGTGCTACATAGAAATTCACAGTGCAGTAAGTGATGCACGAATCTTTTGAAGTGCATCAGAGGCTATTTGTCAGAACAAGCATCTGCCAGCTACAAGGTCTTCCACCTACTGTGTTTCTACTTTTCAGACCATTTCCACGTTACAAACCTCCAGGGCAGAAGTAGGAATTATCTGTAGGGCAATACTGCAGATGGATCTGTTCTGAGTCTGACCCGAGCAAAGCTGGGCCCATTAGGATAGGGTGGTCCAGCACAGCTCACGTGGAGGTGCTGGGAAGCTGATGGATGCAAGGCTGAGCACAGAACTCAGCAGACCGCCAAGACAAAACTGCTGAGAGCTGAGCGTGTTAACAGGAAAGAGCAAATCTGCCTGGAGTCCTAAACTTTGCTTTTGTGATGCTTCACCTGTGAAACAAGAATCATGTTTGTTACTCTGCCACTCAGTTCTCCTCCTTCCGAAATGTGTTAAATCCTGCTCACCTTGAGGGGATGCAAGTTTTTGAGTTTGTGGGAGAGATAGTTTTGATTCACAAATAATAATAATAATAATAAAAACTGAAATAAATAGGCATGATGTAAAACCTGATATAAAGAGGCATCATCTGAGTTTAGTGGTATTTCAGCGAGAAAAAATTCCAAGACTGGAGGCAACAGGATTTAGGTAGAGGGCTGCCAGAGAACAGGCAGTGGATGCTTATCACCAGAAGCCCTAGAGAGCCCTAGCACAGAACACTCCTTCATTCACAACAGCATCTCACAGTTTTGAATGGCATCTTATTTACATAGCTCAGAGTCATCTGATATCCAAAAAGACAGGAATATATTAGCTTATCATCAAAGCCATTTTGATAGCATATTATCAGTGAGAAGTTGCATAACGTTTATTAAAAGAAACTATGTAGGATTCTTTCTGCAGTGCTATTAACTAACAGGAGGCAAGTTCTAGGCTTGGTAATAAAGGTGTAACTCCATAGGATGGACACCTATCAATGTTTTTCTCACCAGAAAAAAAAAAAGTCCTTTTATTTTTTGTCATATGTTCCATAAAACTCTAATGCAAAGCCATGATAAAAAGATACGCTCTTGAGATAGAAATAATCTTTTTTGCAACAACGGTTACTGAGATTAAAGCTTGAATCCCTGAAAAGATATTTTCATAGCAGACCAGTAAAGAATACTTATACTGGCAGAAGTATGTAGCACCATTTGGACTCTTTATGTTAGCAAGACATAGCTCAGAAACCAAAGACACAAATAAGCAGGCCAGCAATAAAAACAAAGAAACAAAAAGCACTAATGCTGTTTTGAACAGTCTGTGGGTTGCAAGCCATGTACTGAAAGACAAAGACATTAAACTCCTTTTACACATCTACGGTGTGTCAACATTCAACAAACATCTTTACCCTGATCTAGAAGGGAAATCTCATTTTCCTTTTCAGTCTGCATGTCAAAACTGTCTTCCAGGGGTAAGCCTAGCTCTCTTATCTCCTACTATTCAATCAAAATCACAAATGAAAGTCAAATAACGACCGACTCTAGGCAGAGATTAAAATCAGATATTCCTGCTTTCCCATATACTCCTCTGCATTATCTCTATTAAAATATTTATTTTTTTCTAATATTAATTATTAATATAGCAAGTGCATTCCTTTGCCAGCAACAGTATATTTTCGATTTAAAGCATATTTGACAAATATTTTATTGATGAAACACCATCATCTTTAGGAACATTTTCATTGATATGACAGGAATAAAACCTCAGAAAATCTCTTAGGATGCAGATGCAAAAGTGGAAGCCAGTCCCAATAATCCACTAATACGCTTCTTTTCAGCCAGATGCCTGAAGTTAGAGCACAGAGACACAATTTACAGGTGTACAGAGGCAAGGAAACCATTCTCCTCAACATCTGAATTCATAGATGACAACAATAATCTCTGAGACAGACTCTTTGATTGCTTTACCTTTAAAAATATGCATCAAAAAGGATACCATCTATGTTTTACTATTCTGTTTTGTGCTATCATTCTAACTCCCACATGCAAGTGTACGAGCAGTATAAATCTCCAGGAACTGAACAGGCAGAAAATATTTCTTTGATCTTCATGTGCTTCTACCTGTTCTGTCCTTAAGTTCTTTGCATCTCAGTATATACTCATACTGATTGTTTGTCTTAATGAATCAGCTAAAGAGAATAAAAATGTGAAAAAAAATATGGACTTGCATGTATTATTTAGTGCTATCATTAAAGAATATATAGTCTACATTACCATAACCTACCTTACGTACATGGAGTATTTCCAAACAGAAATTTTAGGCCTAAAGAAAACCCTACATGGTGTAAAGAGCAAGTATTTTAATTTCCTTGGAAGACATTCCAGGGTCCTCTGATCCTCTCCCACAGAAAGTTTTTCTTGATATGCAGTCCACATTTTTCCTGTCTCTCCAAACATCATTCCATTACTATTAGGGATTTTTTTATTTGACAAAAATATAAGTCTTTTTATGCTTAATAGAACTCTCTCAATGCTTCTATCATTCTAGCATTTGTAGAATGTTCTGTATGGCTTCCTGACTTCCAAGCCACAATATTACCATTACCTGATGTTAAACGTTATATTTACCAAATGCTAATATGTTATTTAGACAGGGAATCTTCCAGAGTTGAAAGGGAATACCAGTATTAAAGTTTGATGATTTTATGCAGGAAGCAAAATCATTAGGCCTTAAGATCTAATGGCCTGAGGAAGAGAGAACAGTTTATTTATTCATTAAAAATGAAATGTATTTATATTTTTCTACTTTATGATATTTTCAATTATTTCCTCTCCTGTTCTTTGTCTCCCTTATATTAAACTGAATGTGTTTTTCACATATGGGTCAAAAGGCAACAATAAACACTCTCACTTACGCTGCTTGTACAGAAAATCCAAAGCAGATTCACTGGTTACCAATAATTTTTATCAGAAATTCAGATTTTTCAGAAAAAAAAAAAAAAAGAAAAAGGTGATATTAAACTTTTCAAGCTAACTTTATGCTTTCTTCATACATACATTTCAATTATCTAAAATATAGTACAAAATGACGGCAATTTTGTTGCCATTTTCAGTCAGTTTTCTTAGAGGAACATCAAATTGCAAAACCATGTTCAGCATTCTTTCTCAAAGTTGGCTTTTATTATCTAGTGAATTTTTGGCAGAAGCATAACCAAAGGCTGCCACAAATATCACAGTATTTCAATGATAAGCTACTAATGCACTTACAATAACGATAAGAGCAGATCTGAAGGCAGCAATTGTGCCATCAGAGAATTCAAGAATGGTCAAGCTCTAAGTGCTATCAATTACTCAGGTATAACGGACGAAAAATGCACCTGAACTCTGGTCACCTACATTCCTGTATATATATCTATATGTACATATTTAAATCAGTGCTGCTTTCCCAGATCATGTTTAGCTAGTAAAGAGTAGCATTCAGGCACACAGTGGAATTACTGATCCCATTTAAATATATACACACAATTAGCCACAATTAACAGCAGTGGTACCCAGCAGAATTTTGTAGGTTAGTCTAAAGACTTTGGTGAGATGAAGCTCTATTTTTGCTTCCTTGGGCTCAAATCAATGTCCTTTTTTACTATATTTTGTTTCATTAATGCATCATCACTGGAAATAAAAACACTAAGTACAAAAACACATGGCTTAACACAAGATAAAATGAAATGATATTTAATAGAAGGGCTAATACATTCCCCAAATGAATTTATGCCAGCTACAATTGCTAGCAGTTTCAGGGAAGCTGTATTAAAAAAGATTTATCATCATGATTTGATCATGTCACAATAAATTTGCAGTGGATTCCATCTTAGGTACGTTTAAGAGGACGGGCAGCAGGGATCACAGAAACATTGCGACAGTTGTTCTCTAACGATTGCCCTTTAGCCCACTCTTACGAGAGCTGCTCGTAACATTCTGAAATTTCAGCTTTCTAGATGTAACTTCCAACAACTAGATGCAAAGAATTACTACTCCAAGTTTAAAACAAACAAACAAAAACACTTAAAATGGGAAAAACTAATTCCCTCCTGTATCTATTTAAAAAAAGAACAGTCTTTATGATCTGGAGATCTTAAAATGGAAGAGGGTGTATCATAGTATTTAGTTAGCAATTTTTGGAGAAAATGGCTGTTCTATAATCAAGTGTATTCAATCAATACCAGTAGTTCTGCTCTTTACAGACTGAACATGTTGAGCAATTTTTTTTAATGTATTATTTGGTATGTTCCTAATCTGGCACAGTAGATTAGTCTTGGATCTCTTAACACAACCAATTTTAATGATACTACTATGACTTCTGAATTTGGATACATTTTTAAATAACTGAAGGTGACAGAAATTCAGCTGTCAAAAAAGAGGCAATTGTTTTTAAAGGACACTGTGTCATATCCAAAGGAGGTAAGGACAGACTGCTAGCAGCTCACGAGATAAATACAAATTCACCCTGGCAAGGAAACGGGCTCTTCTGTGGAGTTGCCGAGCTGCAGCCGTTCCAATACATAACCAATGAAAATCCAAGTCATTCAACAAGAAGAAAGCAGGCTACCTTCTCTCTACAAATGCTGTTCTAGCTAGGAAGTTCATATCTTGCACTCGGACACCAAATTCTAAGATTTTTTTTCTTTGCCAGTTAAAGAAACTTAAATTACCAAGGACAGCTTGTCCTTGGTTCAGTTACTCTCCTGGCACAAAAAGCAAAGTCGCAGAAGTACCAAACGCACGCAGCTCCCTCTGACACCTCCCCCATGTCACCATGTTCCAGTTCTCAACTGTGATTCTTCTTCACATAAGACGACCAGAATTGCTTTTTTCGTTTTTTGTTTTTTGTTTTTTTTCTTCACCATTTGAATAGGGATACAAAGTAGATGCAAAGTTGCTTAGTTGCACATGTTCCCTGCTGCACTTTTCCACTATTCACAGTCCACTTGCAGGACTTTTCACAACTGATTGGTGCACAAGTCCTCTGGTGGACCCTGAAACATTGTCAAATCTCACAACCCCCTCAAAGAAACAACTACAGACATGCAAGTAAAAACTTACAATTTTCAAGATTTTAACTTTACCACAAAAGAGATCAAATCACAGTTAAAGATTGTAATGATTCTGCAGGCAGCTGCAAGGTGCATCCCCCTATATTAAAAAATGTTGAGTTTCTAGCAAGCATTTTCCATTTTAATGGAAAATCCAACTACAGAACTCACTATTTTATTTATTTACCAGCAGCCTGTATCTCTGAAAAGTCATGTTATTTCATTTTAGCAATATTGTAGAAAATCCATTATTAGTGGCTTCCACTCTTAACAAGACCAGAGTACTATTCTTGGAAATAATTCCCAATGGAATAAAAATCTTCTCAGATAAGACTATTGTCCTATTTAGTCTTCCTGTTCGTAAAAACCATCAGTGAAAGACAAAGCCAATCAAGGAAGAGGCAATTATATTTCTATGGCTGATCAGCTGATAAATTCAAGGCAGTCAAGTTTCCACTGAAGCATCAGATTGCTGACATGAAAAACAGCTGTGTTAGCAACTGATTCTTGTCAATCACTTGGCAACTTTTTTCTGAAAAAAATGTTCAAGGCTTCAGTTTTCTAAGCAACAGAAATGGCATCGTAGTGTTTTAAAACTGTATGTTGAGATATGCACATTAATTTTTTGCCTAAAATGGGTAAGTTAACAGTTCATGATACAGGAATCAAATTTCATGGCTAATAAGTTCAGTGATTACTAGCAATTGTTGATATTTAATTAAAATACTTTTACTCAGCCAAGAAGCCAATTATTTTCTGATGGTAGCTGGAACATCACAGCACCTCTCAATTGCCATCACTTCCTTGGCACACTGATTATTCCTCTCAAATCAACTGCACTTGCACACAAATTTTGTTGTGCGCTTAGAAATAATTAGAAGTCTTCCAGACGCGTTAACCTGCATGACTCAGTTTTGCTACTCAAATGCAATAAGTTTAATTTTCTGAGTTTAATTTTTTATTTTAGTTACGTGGAGTAAATTGCAAAAGGGCAAGAATAATTTCTTCATTGGTCTGCGCAGGCGCAGTTAGCGGGCGGCCTCTCCTGCTCCTTGCCCGAAGCCCCGTGTGTGCAGGCCTGCTTTGGTGGCACCGGTGAGCAGCCCATCACGGGCACTGCACGTACTCAAGAGACTACGGACACAGCTGAGGAGGAACTACGTAATGCTGCTGTTTGCAGATGCTCCCGTGTGACCCTGACATTGGATGGTAACACCACCTAAATGAGCCGAAGTCCCACTGGGAAAAACTCTTCTCGCAGGGAAGTTCAGTAGGCTCAGAACAAACAACTCTGATCACAGTGGGTGTCCATACCAACACTCCTTCCAAAGCACCCACATAATCAACCTGCTATGGATCTCATATATTCAGCAAGAACTGCATGTGGCACGTGAAAGGGCAGGGATTTTAAGAAACTGCAGTGAAAGCTCTTTGAAGGGCCACCTCTCCGCTGGGCCTGCAGACAGCAGTGCCTGGCGCCTGCCTGGGCATCCTCCTTGCCCAGCATCTGCTGCCAGCCTCTTGTAGTAAGTTTTGGACTGTGCACAGATAACAGGAAACACTGACCTCTACGCAAATCAGAAAACTACTCAGAATAGTAAATTCATTATTAATCACTTCCCTATCTCTAGAACATCTATGCTTCTGTGGCTTATCAGATGACAATGCTAAAGGTGCATAAATCCAGTATGGAAAAAAAAAATCTTTGGTTTAACTACGGGAAAATCTCAGGGCCAACAGGTTAGTATGACTGGCCTCAAAAAAAAGGAAAAAAAAAAAAAAGAAAAAAAAACTTACCACAGCTTATTGCTGACCAGCAGCAATAGAGAATTTTTGAAGACTCTGTAGTAAGTCTTTGGAATAATTACGAAGTGATAGAAATTGGGCCAGGTTGTATAGCATTACCCTGGACAGTGCTTCCCAGGTAGACCCCAGTACACAACCATTTCAGCCTATTAAATTGCCTGTCCAGCTAACGTGGGCTGGAGGATAAAGATGTTTTTCTTCTGGTGCAACTTAATACTAGTAACCATGTGCACTGGCACCAGACAGCTGCATTTCAAATACAGTGCTATTGAACAATGAAGTAGAAATTTCTGCTCCAGTAACACTGCAGAAAATCAGTTTTCTGTCTTTCATTACAGTTGTCAGAGGATTTACCTTTTTGCAAAGCAGTCTTGCTAATGAGATTTATCTCTAGCTTGGTTTAAGGTCAAACATGCTCACAGAGGCTGGCAGTACTGCAGAACGGCAATCGCCCACTTCTAGATCCCAGCCTCTTGCTTCTCCAATTCACTCTGACAGAAACTGACAAAAACAAACACCTTTAGCCAGAGTTCTTATTTTAAAGGAGATTAAATCTGTACCTGGAACTGAGGATTTCATACTGTAAAATAGCAGGTGATCAATGCCTGAAGTCTGCATGACAGAGAGATGCAGCACTGAAAGAGCACTGAGCTCTGCAGAAGGATGAACAGAAAGAAAAAGGCACAAAGCTCTCCTCCACTTGCCACTTAATCCTCATAAATCTTACCTTCCAGGTCAACCTTCTCAATAGTGTTTTCCTGGGTACATTTATGGACGAAGTGTGTAGCATTTAGTACCTGGCCAGCTTAGGATGAGAAATGTTTACATACTTATCATGACTTCTAATCGGAATAAATTACTGCATTAGAAGATGGCTTAGTAACACAAATAAACTGCAAGTTAATATGAATTTCCCATCACTTTTTTTGTGAACTTGATATTCAAAAACATTAGAAAAATCAGAAACTGAGCACGAGGCTAATGACTGCAATCCCTCACTGAAGAAGCCCTAAGAATTAGACTTCTCTAACAAGAAGCAGGATGCCTTTTAGTTATATTAACTCTCTAAAAGATCAGGGTCGAAAGCGATGATGTCCTTTTTGAACATTTAGAGATTGCAGCAGACAGGATTACACTTAGGATTCATATTGCCACTTTGGAAAGAAACAAAAACAACCCCCCCAAAAAAGACACTTTCCCACTGCTGTGGTAATTCCTGAACACTGTTTGGATTACACTTAGGATTCATATTGCCACTTTGGAAAGAAACAAAAACAACCCCCCAAAAAAGACACTTTCCCACTGCTGTGGTAATTCCTGAACACTGTTTGGCTGATTAAGTTCAAAGCTCCTCTGTGTGATAGAGCCAAGCTGCAGCCGGGGCAGAGGGCCGGCTCCCACACGAGTGGCTGCTGCAGGCACCAGCGTGGGGCAGCTGTCTGGGGGGGCTTGTTGGACTCAGCAGCCCAGAAAACACTTGTTTTTTTGTGAAAGTGTTTCTAAAATGCTAGGTTCTTAGCCATTTGATGGCATCAGGAAAGGTTCAAGCCTGAAATGAAATTATATACCACTGGAAATGCGCTGGAGGCAAAGAAAGAATGCCAGATGTTTTAGAAGCCAGGGACAGCACAGGGAAAGGTGCCCAGTGACTGTAAGACATCGCACAGCATCGATACAGAAGGAGCCGAAGGAGGGAGTGTGGGGAAGGCAAATGGAGCTTGCAGAGCAGGAAGGCAGGAAAGAAAATGTCAACGATGTGAATAGCCACAAGTTAAGTGAGAATGGAAAGAAAGAAAAAATATGTGCCTGATCCTAGAATTGGAGTATGCAAAGGAAATCAAGTAGTAGCATCTATCTTCATCCGTCTACTGATTCTCAACGTGTCCTGACAGACTAATCAAAAATTAACTCCACAGGCACAGAGTGACTGGACTAACCAGATTACACATGATTTCTGTAGATATCAACTGACAGGATCAATGAGTTTTTCAGGCAGCTGATGCCTATTTTATGGTAAGTACTTAAACGACTAGTTGCTTAAATCTTCGAATTTTGAATTTACACATTCAAAATTTTAAACATACCTAACTTGCTCACATTTAAAGCTATCATGAATGTGTTGTGTCCTTAGTGTCTATTTAATGAAGACTCAATTACATATATGCAATCCTACAGGCCTTTAATCCCCTTGAAAAAGAACCCAGTTGTTCAGTCTGACAGGATTTGCTTTGCTTTAAATGAAAGGCTGGCCAGCTCGTGGGTGATACGATCCAGGGGAACGCTGACACTCTGCATCCTGCCAGCAAAAGCAGAGCAGCCTGTCCCACAAACATGTAGAAAGCAGATGCCTCACTCTTGCTCTCTGAGCACTTTGTGAACAGAAACAAAGTCAACTGGACTGACAACTCAAAAGGGAAAACCGGGGGGCAAAGCCACAAACAATTATGAGAGGAAAAATTAATTACACAATTGAATCCATTATTGGCAACTGCCTCACTGCAGGTGAGAACTGACTCGCCACATATTTGTGCTTTCTTAGGATATGCAATATAAAACATCTCAAGCTACTCCATTTAAAAACAAAGGAGAAGATCTCAATACAATACATTCATTACTTGGATCTTTTGTTCAAGCTACTGTATTTTCAGTATGTAACCATTGCCATTGATTATTCTGCTGAAAACTGCTGTCCAACTTTATAAGTTATTCTAATGCCACTGCAAATCTTATCTAACCATCTACCAGTCAAAATAATATCAAAAGACACTGATTTAGTGTCTTTGTAAACTGGAATGCAAACCTGTTGTAAATACATGCAGAGAACACGCTCAGTAATTACATTACTTAATTATTTATAATAGGATCAAATTTGAAATTAGCATAATTTGGTGTTTCTCTGAAGAGCTCCCAGCTACGGCATTGTAGTTGGCTCTGCGAGTAAATGAAACCAGATCTGATGTATTACCGTGCAGCACGATGCTTTGGCTTTGCAAGACTGGCATTGTTTTTTTATGCCATGCCTCCGAGCGCTCCCCAGAGATAACGCGAGCACATTTTTACCTCATATTGTCTGCCGGCTTTCATGCTGCGAGAGCCAACGGCGTGACTTAAGGAGGATAGCACTGGAGATTAGAAGTGCCCTTTCCCTCCGCTGTAATTACATCAGCATGCATCTCGCAATAAACAAAAGAAATTGAAACTGTTAGGATGAATAATGTGTTTGGATTCAAGGCTGAGCTAAAACAAACAAGCAGAATCTAGGCAAACACTGGCAAACCTGAAAACAGAAAAGATACTGGCTCTTTCTTTCTTTTTTTTTTTTTTTTAATTGTAGAATAAAACCAGGCCTCACTCTAAGGTCACATTTGCATCTTCCACATAAATACATCTTGCTCCCAACTCAGAAACAGTCAATACGTTAAAAGCTGTAACTGGCAAAAAAAATAATACTTAAATTACAGCAACTTGTATGACTCTCTACTAAACAAGTCCAGCCTTTCATATAACATTGCTTTCTGGCTATGAACAGTACCCAACATTCAATTCCACTTTGACTTTCAAGTCTTCTTAGATTATATTTTAGCACCAAGACTGACCACAGAACAATCTTGAATTTTCTTTGCTGAGAAGAAATTAATGTGTTAACTATGGAGGACATAATTCAACTTCTTTCTTTATGTCTTGGGGTTGTTTTCCTATAACAGATTACTTTTTGGAAACACAACAGCTTTGAAACTCTTTGTAAATAATGATAGTGATAAAGAGCAACTACTTTTAGCTTCAGCCAGTGGAGAACTGCATATCATACAGTAAAACATGAGCAAGGTTTTTATTAAATCCACCATGTATCAAAATTGGTTAGAAAACTACCTAAATTCACATTAGATTGGGCAGATACAGGGGCAATTTTCATTAAGATGATTATATTCTTCACTATGAGAAGTAATATGGTTGTGTAGGAGATGTCAGCTTGTGTCTTTCACTGATGATTGTAAAAAGCCTACATAGCACCTGCCCACTGCTCTGCGCCTTGTGTGACCTTCCTGAAGTAATCCCAATTATCGTCCCGAACTGCCACTGAAATAAGCACATGTTGATCACATTTAACTTCTAACTCTTCAGTGAGCTGCAGCGTATAAAACTACATAGCTCCAATTAGTGACAACAGATGTGACTAAAATTTCATAAAGCCCTTCAAGAAGTGACCTTTAAATAACAAAGATATCCCACGATTTGAAAAATCTGAGTCAGATGTAACAGACGAGATGACTTTACCGCACCCCTGTGTCTGCCTACTTGCTGGATATGCATTAATGAACTGAAAATAACTGTCATTATGATTTCAATTTGTTCAACAGGAATGCAAACAAAAACCTCAGCCATTAGCAAGTAAAGCATCATGACTAATTTGCATCCATGTTATCTTCTCTTCTTTTCCTACCTTCCCATAAAAAATGATGCTTCAATATTTTCATTAGTTTTATTGCAATTTTAGTGTGTTGTATTGCAATTTTAGTGGTGTTTACCTAAAGAAATTAGCCAAGCAATGATTTTAAAATGTGGTTCTTTTAAAATTACTATTTTTAAACCAAAAATATAAATAAAAAAAAGCAAACACAAAAACCACGCTTCTCTCATTACTGTTCTAAATTGCTTCAATATATGAAACTTTAACTTTTTATATAAAAATATGTCAAATTATGTGTTTTACCTAAATCAAAATTTCCTTTTATAGTTCTGTGGCAAGATGAACAATGTCTTCCACTGACCTACAATCACCAACACTGTTGCACAAAGGTGCAGTTGAAGCTTGCACTGGGATAGGCATATGTGTTAGCAACTTCAATAGCATGTAAAATGACATTATGAATATGGCATGACATACGCAATCCCCAGCAATTTCATCATTAATTTTTGGACCTAGAGTCCTTCACGAGGTGTTAGAAATCTATATGAGGTTCTTGAGTGACAGATTCAACATCTGAGTACATGATTTGATGAATTAAGTAACAGCTCTTATGAACACATTATTATCCATTCCTTACATATCTGGGCTGCTCAGGGGCTCAAGTCTTCTTTCCACATGATGAGCAAAGAAGTGCATTTGCAGCATATCCTACACAACATATCAGTTTGTCTCTTCTACAGAACTATTCTTGTGCTTTCAATAAAAAAGGTTCAGCGAGTTTTCAGATGAGACACGTGAACATAGGCATCAGATTCTGCAGCAGTGTAACACACTCACCCCATCCACCACATACTCTTCCATTAGAATCTACTGGACACAGGAACCTCTAGATGCAAAAGAGAAGAAATAGTACGTTCTCCCTTCTCAGTACGCCTATCTGGGCCTGCTTCATTCTGCCTGCACAGTTATAGTTTGTTATCTGTCTCCACACATGTTCCTACCAGCTGGAAGAATCTGGCCTAGAGGAATGGAAGCTGCTTATTGTTTCTTCACCTAACCTGGCAGTTCTGCCAAATTGTCTGCGTTCACAGTACCTGCAGAAAGGTGTGAAAGCAATTACAGAGCTACCTCGTCTACTTTTGCTGCTTTTGTCTCCTCAAAAGTTTGCGCATTTCAGAAATACTCAGAAAACAAAGGTTTGGGATAAGTATTAATTTGGGCTTCAAAACGCATCTCATTTTTCCCACCAGTAACAGAGAAGTTGCAAGAAATCTGGTACTACTCAGGGACAGCAAGAGACAAAATTACAATTTTTGCCACATTTTTATGCTGGCATGATTGCTTTTTCAAGTGAAGATTTCCTTCTGGTTTGTTAGAAGATTACTTCTTGCAGGCTGAAGAAACCCAGCATAGATGCACTGTTAAAAACATTTAATGCAGAGAAGACCTGAGGACCATATGGTTTACTGCAAAAGACTTATCTCTACAAGTCTGACACATCGTCCTTGGAAGTCCATCTTGTTAGCTGCATGGGCAGCTTGTGGCAGGGGTCAATAACCCCTGCTGTGGAACTAGCCATCTTCTCAGTCAAGCCTAAATGCATAACAATTTGCAACAGAATTAAAGCAGGAAGAGAAACTGGACAAAAGCAGTTATCCCAACAGGTCTGGAATCCAGGAATGAAAGATGTGGAAGTAGTCTTTTGAAGTAATCACTCAAGACAGTGATCCCTGAACTGGGACACTGTGGTGTGCCACCAAGTGTGCAGTCCATGTTTTTGGTATGCTTAAAAATAGAAAATAATATTTTGCATACTTTATAAAAAATATTTTTTTATAATTTCAATCACAACAAAATATGTGGATTAAAACAAAAATCAGACTACTCCCAAACTAACAGGATAAATCTTTCAAAAAGTTTCCAAACCTGAAAATGGGACATCTATAGCTCCATAGAGTAGTTGATAACACAAAATCAGACAGAACTGCAGCATTATGGGGAGAATAATTCTCCTATTTATCATGCATCATACTTGGCATCAAGATTATCCTATAGTCATTGTATTTTCATATTTTTATATAAAAGGATAGGGCAATTCTAAACATCACAAGAATATGGTGACATTTATTTAATTGATATTTGAGATACTATGACTGCAAACTCAAATACTTGCAACTGTTTTAGATGTCATCTTTTTTAGTTTATGAAAGCTGGCTTTGAAGAATCCTTTTTATATTTTTTGACAAATATCTTTCACTTGGAAAAATTAATTTTGATTGAATATACTCCATTTATGGTATAAGATTGATTTAGCAAATAGCCTGCTTTGCATTTTGAACGTAAAGATAGCTGTTGGTTCATGTGAATTCTGAAGTTAATTTAGAGTTATTTTCAAGGTTTACGAAAAAAGCAAGGGGGAAATTTAAGTCAGATTTATGAAAATATATTTTAACACAAACACATACACACTCTAACCACCTTTTGAAGGTTACTATATTTCTTTATAGTTTTCAGTGGAACAATTTTAAGGGCTGTCTTTATAGGAGAATAAATTTCTCTGAAACACTGAATATTCTCTCAAAGTGTGAACATCATTTTTTACTCTGTATTAATAGATATTAACATTGAAATACAATTACAATCACCATCACCATCTATGTGCTAATATTAACCTTTACATGGTGAACATTTAAATACTTCTCTAGTGCCTCCAAAAGGCAGCGCTTGTCATAGTTTACATCTCCCTTAATTTGAAATGACACCCCCTCCTATTTAACCTTTGCAGTTAGCTTGGACTGTCTACCAGTACTTTTCTCTACAACAGTTTAATGCAAAACGATTGCCTTGTGCAGGTATCACATTAGTTATCTTGCTACTAAAAAAATCCAAACAATGAAAACTCCCTGGTTTTCCTGCAAAAATATTTTTCAGAGTTTGTTGCTTTGACAAATCAAAGGGGAATAACTGATAAAACACTCTTCTAAATGACTACAAAGTTCTCAGAGATTCAGATTTCTATCTAGTTAATTATTTCTGTATCGTGCACATTGAATCAGCTTTGGTTTATAACAGGTACCTTACATAAATGTTAGAAATGTTACCATATGAAACTTTAATAAAATAAGCAAGAAGCACACTAACAGGACCACAACAGCATCACTGTTATCAAGCCTTCTGCAGAACAAAGAAGTTTCAAAAGAAAAATGTTAGGCACGACTATTTTCAGTAGTTGACTTTTTACTTCTCCAAAGAAGCTGTTAACTGTTTACAGCTCAGCTGAGCTGAATGCGTCCGTCAACATATAGTCACATCCTGGCCCTGAGAAAAGTTGCACTGACACCTTCTACCTTCGCATAACTCACAGACACTTTAGAGTCATTCAAACAATGCTACACTGGTACTTACTTAAATGAGCCAGGAGGAAAAAAATATGCTAGCTTATATACACAGACATCTCCATGCATATAAATAAGGGATTTATTTGATTGCAAAACTTGATTACCGTGACTCTGACCTAGAAGGGCTGGACATGTGCAAGGATCTGTAGTCAATCTGTACTGAACACGAAGCTAACTAAAGCAGCTTAAATGAGATCTCTTATTTGATGGCAGAAAACTAATCTTGGATGCAGTACAATGTGTACAATCTCAAATCACTATAGTGATTTTATCACCCCACTCTTTTCATCATCTACGTTATAATTGCAGACAGACTATAAAAAACATACTCCTACGCTGCGGTGCCCAGTCAACCAGGAGTACTCAGAGACAGCTCTGCTGTCTGAAAAAGACACGGTCAGATCTCTTGCTTATCCCTGGCTCTTCAAACAGAGTGCTGGAAATCATCCATCTAAATCCTCGCTGATCGCCTTGTGGCAACCCCCCTTCCAAAGCTGTTCAAACATACAGTGGGCTGCCAGTCAAAGTTAACGTTGCCTTCAAGAGAAAAAGGTCCACAAGCTGAGCATACCTTGTTCTCTGTAACTCGAACATTTGTGCACATCCTGCCTTGAGGCGTTATCACTCCAGGGAAGTAGAAAGCCACAGCCTTACACACTAGAACACTAACAATGCTACAGAAAATCTGAAAGACTATCACCTGACAAATTCTTCTATAAAACTTGTCCTGTGAAGACATGTATGGAAACTCCATAAGCCAAACAACTTGTATGTCAAGTGGTAGAAATAACTGAAAACAACTGCAAACGGTATATTTTCAAAAACACAGTTGTTGAGTTCTATGCTATTGGTATGACTTAGCTCCCCAAATAGTTAGAAAACTTACCAAAATAAATAAATAAATAAATAAATAAAAAGAACAATTTACTGAATCTAGAATATTGAAAAAAAATCTTGATCTGTGCAAATGCTTAGCATTGCTATACCTCACTGTTCTATTCTAAGGAAACTGAAAAATATTATCCTGAAAAAAAAAAGATGTCTATAATACTACAAAAGAAAGTCTCAAATTTCAGATATTTTCACTAGGAAATAACATCTTTCCTCAGTTAAGCAGATATAAGTATTTTTGATCCATTTCTGCAAAACTTTTGCATCATAATTACTATACTTGGTAGCAAATTAAAACAAACACACACCTTTTCAATAAAACAGAATTGATTTGGTGTCTTCTGGAAGCCTTAGGCTTGGCTTATTTAACTTCCACTATTTTTACTGTCAGTTGGTGAGGACCAGTTGGCGGTACTGAATTTCTAGGGAAAACAATGGTGCTGGCAGGCTGGAGTAATTGCATGTAAAAAATAAGTTAATCAGAAGGCTTATGCTCGTTCAAAAAATATTTACAAAGTATGTCTGAAAGAGAATGAGTGTTTTCCTGGAAGAAGGAGTGGAGTACCTAGTGGTGAATAAATAAATAAATGAAGTACTGAAGCATGGATTGCCTGTGCAAGGAAAGCCGCGGTTGACCGTTTACCTGCAGGATGTACAGAGGTGAACTTTTAAAAACAGCAGATACGATAAATTTTATTTATTACAGTGAAAGTCAATGTTGCATGCAGTATTGCTTAGAGCCACTCCTTATTTTCTTACTTGACTTTGATGCACTACTAGTGGCTAAAGATAAGGAAGATAAAATGGAATAGAAAAACCTGATTCTGGACTCAGGATTTAAGG
Source organism: Nothocercus julius (assembly GCA_013398735.1). Classification (NCBI taxonomy): domain Eukaryota; kingdom Metazoa; phylum Chordata; class Aves; order Tinamiformes; family Tinamidae; genus Nothocercus; species Nothocercus julius. The sequence goes on along the minus strand of VZSV01000063.1, from coordinate 3,678,492 downwards.
TTCTGATTAGAAGAAGAGAGCTAAAGATTATTTTTAGGGGGAGAAGAATGCTGTAGATCTTGCTAAGATGTATGTACATATACAAATGTACATATACAAATATGTATATTCAAACATATATATACACACACATAAATATAGCATTAAAAAAACCTCTCTAAATTCACATATACCACGTACACAAATTCACATATATATACACACACACACACATATTCATACCATAATCTGTAGGTGTTCTGACTTGTGAAATTATGCCATGTGAAAACAAGGCAGCAGCTGTCAATGTTTAAATGCAGTATCATATTATTAAAATTGTAGAAATGTGAGAATATTTGCTCAGAAATAATGACATTGGCTTGTGAGATCCATACAAAAGTAGAATTTTGCTAGCCTCTAAGAGGTTTACTACAAACTATGATTGGGAAAATAAAGGACATTTTGGTGCACGAATAGTTACCCTTAAACAATTTTCACACATATTTCCAGGCATTTAAAAAAAAAAAAAAAAAAGTCTCCCTACATTGGTATTCACAATCTGTAAAAATCTCTCATTTCATATTTTAAAGTCGCAGATGACTCAGAGATATGCAATATAGGTATTTGCCAAAAGATTAAAAAGATTCACTTTTTAACACGGGCAAGATGAGGAGGGAGAAAAAAAAAAAAAGAAGAGTTATGCAGAAATAGAAGAGAAAATGGAGCATCAGGCTAGAAAAGAAGATCTAGGACTGATAAAAACCCTGCAGTTTGTGAAAGGTAGCTGGCGGTCAGCTTTTCAGCATAAAAACAGGGAGGACACAAAGGAATCAGTTTAATAGGAAATAAGCTTGAAAGGTTTTCAATCTGTTTGGTAGAGAATTTCATGAACAAGTTAATCACAGACACAATGGGAATGGTCTGCTGTATTTGTTTCTAACTCAGGACAGAGAACGAATCTGCAAAAAAAATCCATTCTCCAGCCCTAGGCTCATTCTTTTCTATTTTCAAAATACAGGAAAGTCAGAAAGTCGGAAGTGCTTGATGTCATCTAAAACTTATCAACAAAGAAAGTCCTCTAATGCAAGATTACACTGTAAAAAAATGTACAACTTTGTCAAAACATTCAGCTACTAATTTTTTATGACATATATGAAAACACAGATTATATATTTCATGAAAAGTTAGTTCTGATAAGCAGTTTTATTTATTAGTTTTTATTATGTCTACTATCAGTCGAATTTCAATTACATCTCAAGTACCAATATAACAGCAAACTATACAATTAATAAAATAGTAAACACATTACTGACAAGTTTAAATAAACCCAATTTAAACCACTTTATACAAAAAAAATTATCCAAATTTAAATAATTCATCCAAACAATAGTGCATCAATCACCCTACCAACATGGCAGGTAGATAAGTTATTTGTGGACTCCTTAGTAGGGATTTCTGAATTTATGAAAATATGGGGTAGAGACAAGCTGGAGCAAAGTATCTGGCAAAGCCAGATTTAAACTCATGAATTAAATCCAAGATAATGCTTTTACATGGCAATTTCCATTTCCTCTTACTGCTTGTAGGTTTTCATTCCTAAGAACATATGTTAACTCTGCATTTCCTGTTATTAAATACGTGTAGAAATTACTGCATAAGCCTTATGAAAATTTAATATGGTAAAACATATATCACCTGTGTAATATAAAAACTTATATGTATTTTCAAATTTTATATTGCTGTATTTTGCATCTTATCTGCATATAGAATACAACCTCATTTTATCTAAAGAGCAGTATAAATCTGTTGTCCTCATATATCTGGACACAGATATATGAGAGATTAACATGCTTGCTATGCCATCAAGCTTTATATTCTACCAACAGCAGATGCTCACAATTCAAGGACCTTTCGCATTTTGTTTCTTTTTCAAAAAACGGATTTTGAGTTCTTCTAATTGCAAAATGAGTCAAGATATCCAAAAGGTTTTTAAGTCAAAGTCTTATAAGTGAAAGGTACCTAATACGAAACCATGGGAAGAAAGATTTCTCATCATTTGGCTATGATAATGCCTGTCATTGCACCATGCATGCCTTAATGGAATTAAGCAAAATCACTCTAGTCATTTATGTTCTGAAAATCTAAACAACTGGATTAGCATGCTAAATCCGCACCTCAAAAGACACAGGAAGAATTATTTCATTTTTATTCCATTTGTTTAGTCCAATGAAGGAATTAAAATAATATTTGGAAACCAGAAATGTAACAGAATCACAGCAACCCAGATCAGCACAGATTTCCAAAATGATATCTCACACAAACACGTTTGTATAAGGTAAACACATTCCCTTTACACAGGAGGGGCCCATGCAACACATTGTGTATTAGCTCCAATCTATCAAAACTGTTCCTACGTCATGATAAAGACTGCCAGCTTTCAGACTATACCTTCACTGCAAACAGCTGCATTAAAATCCAAGTCCAGCTCAGAAAAATGCAACTTGTTTGTGCCTTGTGAAAATGCTGTCAGAAAAATCTAATAGCTAGATTTTTTGACATATAATTAGTATAACCAATAATTGTCTGAGCTTTAGGATGAGCGTGAAATCCTAAGGCCTGTGAAGGTGGATTCTGCATCTCCCTCCACGTCAGCAAAGCTGAAACAAGCCAGGATTTGCCCTACAGCACAGAAATAGGCCTGGCACTTCTATCAAGATATTCCGGCCAGTGTAAACAGAGCAGTCAGAGCTGTCAGCAACTGGGTGCTCAGTGGGAAGGCCTGGTCCTTCTGGGAGGCATCCCATGCAGCTCAGCCTCTGTGGCACTAGGAAGAGCTGGCTAACATTAAGGGGGGAAGGTTTCAGACATACTTGTTTACCTCAAGCGAACACGCGGTCGTAACTGCTGCATTTTATTTGATAGAGTTAATGCCCATTGTCAAATTACGGCCCTGCGGGCTGCTGGCTGGAGGGAAGCGGAGACCAGTTTTGACTAAAGTAATTGGCACAAATCAGAAAATACCATCCTGATACCCGCAGACACGAGAAAGGCGGCCCATTTGCCTGCTGTCTGGATTTAAGCATAGTGTGAATGATTTGTCCCTAAATGAGTGAACAAAAGGAGGTCTGCATTAAATAGCACAGCAACTTCCATGAAAACCTGGCTGTGATCATACACCTCACTTCCTGAATGCTACCAAATGTGATGGTGTCACGGACATTACTAGTTTTTAATGTTAAAGGTGAGGGAAAAAGTCAAAAAAATAGAAGCAATTTCTGGTTTCATGGCAATATATTTTTGACTTTTTGAAAATACATTTGCTTTACAGCCTCTACAGTGGCCTCCCTTGAGCCATGCTCCACACTTTCTCAGTAAGTCACCAGGTCTGCTTTCCATTTAGAAAAATGTATGGTAGCAGTTTGGTATGATTTCTATTTTAAGATTAAACCATGTTCATTGCACATTTGCACATCATGTAGCTCATCCAGTGTTTAAAAGCCATATTGTAAGGAGGAAAAATAGCTAATTTATTCAATCCTTTTAGAATTAGATTTCATACTGAAAGCTTCTGAGAAGCATTCCAGCTCCCATAGGCTTCAAAGATGCCTGAAACACAAAATTGAAGACATCTTTATAACCTAATATGCACAGATTAAGATCCTCATATTCCTACCTTTTCATGCAAATAAATCAAGAGGCTCTGTAGGAGCAGAGGCTCATACAAGGAAAACCTTCAGAATTAGTGTTTATCCAGCATGGAAAATAAACGTATGTTTACCTTGAACAGATGAATAAATCTGTTCAATTCAATAGGCGCTAATGAAATGAATGGAACTAACATTGATTTCAGGTTAGCCAAGGTTTCACCCAATGTATTTACTCCGAAAAACCTGTATAAACACATTAATTGACTCTAAGATTAGAGCTTTAAGAAAACAGAATATAAATTCTACTGGCAATTATTTTTACAACAGTACTTTGGACTGAAGTCCACTGTTTATTATTACCTAACTTATTTTTATAAAAAAATCGAACTATACTTATTCAATAACAACATAAGGTGCTCTTTCTTTTTTCAAAGCCCGTGGTCAGTCATGAGTATTGCTGAGGCATGGAACTTTATACTAGTCCAACCTTCAGTATACTGTGTTTTGCCATTTAAATTACTTTTAAAAGCTATTTTATAACATGATTTATTAAACTGTTTAATATGCAACTCCAATAATTATTTACAATATAGATCAAACCTGTACATAGTAAAACAATCAAAAGATTTGGAATTATCACTTTCAAAACTGGTGAAAAAATATCAGCCAGTTCAGCACTAATAGCAGTATTAGAATTCTTCCTAGACTTCATTTAGCATCGATACCGTAAGTTTTGAGAGACGTTAAGGAAATCTCTCATCCAAGAACTGTAACAATAAAAACAAGAAATACAGTAATCTTTGATATATAAACCAGTATCATCATGCTTAACTAAAGCGGAAAATGGAAAGTATCTATGTAAGAATGGATTCAAGTTATCCCAAAGTATTATGAAAGTCTTCAATGAACAATTTTGGCCTAAGTATTTTATAAGTTTTAATGATATAACAAGATGACACAAGTTTTATTGATATAGTTGCTGGGAAAAGACCTCAAAATTATACTTTTAAGTCATGGTGCAAACATGACCACCAGTAGCCAAAATCCTTTTTGCAAACTTCCATATGTACCAGGGACCAGACAGAAACTACTCTAAGACATCTCTCCACAAAAATTTGTTTTACTTTTGCTCATTTAATTCATACTTTTGACATAGGGATGTTCCAATAAATAGACAGAAGAATTACAGGAATTTATACCAGTTGTAATATGCTAAAAATTTTCATCTCTAGAAAAAGGACTGATGTTTTATCATTTCAGCCTGACAAAGGCAACCAGCACAACTTAAAGTAACAAAGTATTTTCTTTCAGTTCTCACAATTTGTGAGGGCTTTTGTTCCTCACAAGAGAGCAAAGAAACTTCACTGTCCTTATTTTTTTTAAGTAGAAAAACATTTTGTAAGGAAAAAAAACAAAACAAAACAAAAAAAAGCACACACACACAAATGTTTTGTTGCCCAAAACAGGAATGATGGTGCTACAGTTTAAAGATGAATACTTGCATTAATGTCCACAACTGTTAATGCATGATTAATGACAATGCCCCCTCCTTTTTTTTTTTCCTGATATTTTTAACATTAAATAATTCTCCTACCAATCAGGACTAGTGAGAATTCAGAAGACTATAAAACATTCATTATAGTAACTCATGAGCATATTATGTAATCAGGGTACGTGTGAGTGAAAATTAAAGTTTTTTCTGCTATGGTACTTCATGCTTTCTGGTATCACGTAAAGTCAATCAGTTGTTCTCAATTTTACGACAGAAATTTACCTGCACATCGTCCCAGCCTAGAATTGGCTCCAGGCTCCAGTTTCAAAATTGGCATCCAGATTAAATATTATACAAATATTAAGATATTTGTACTAAAGAGTCTAAACCCTGTGCATCTGCTGCACGCTTAGTATAACAGCCTTATAAACAGATTAGATAAAGAGCATGAGGAAGGGAATATTACTGTTTCATCACACAAATAGAAGAGGTTATTACCAAAAATACCAGTGCTGTTGCAACTGATCTCCTATCACTGGCAGACAGAAGCAGCTATGAGTTCGACAGAGATACAACTGTTACCACAACTGAAGTATTAATATTCTTGTATGGAAAAAGAAAAAAAAAAAAAAAAAAGGAGGGCAGGGAACAGCGACTGAATATTAATCCTGCTCCTGCTCGAGTCCATCTTACACTCTTGCTCTGCAAAAGCATAGAGTAAGAATAAGAGGAACATGAGAAGGAACTGAGCTGAACATTTCTGTGAGAATATGGAAGGAAAACATACAGATTAATATAATGATTTTACTTATCAAATAGTTTCAGTGTAATTACAGCTACATTAAGACTGTCATAGTGAGGCTTCAACAGTAATATTCAGCGCCATCATCATGCCTACATAAAAGTGACTCATCAGAGCCCCTAAATTTGAGTGAAACATTTATTGTCATTTAAAATGGTTTAGGAAATGAAAGCCAGTTTATACAGCCTAATCAACTAACCTCCTATGCCATCCAGGCAGGTTTTTCTTAGCAGATAGAACCAAAGCAACAAGGAAGAGGGATGTTTTTGATAATGAGGTAGGTGCGATACCTCCTTGTGCCTCGCTGAGGCTCTGAGCAGCTGTGCCTTGTTTGTTCTCCTATGGGTTGATAGTGAGCCAAAAATGTGAGATACTCTTAGAGCTTGAAACAATTCTAAACGGCTTTCTAAGAAAACGGATATATTTTAACAATTCTGTTCTGAGCCTATTATATGTAAAGTTTTGTATTGTTAGATAATGCATATCTTTAAAACATTCTATGAAACACAGGAAATTTATCTCTCAGCATCCAGAGCAGGCAGCATCAGCTACTATATCTAGAGAGAAGATTCCATCTTAAATTCATAGCACTTAGTGCCAGAAAATATAAGATATTGTTTCAATTTTGATACAACCTAATAGTAAAATAAGATCGAGTACTGCAATAAGGTTTTGTAAATTGCATTTTGATAGCACAAAAAGCATTTCGAGAAAACCTATGAAAAGCTATATGCTTTGGACAAATACATACATCCTTTACAGGCGCAGCAGCATAATGTTTAAAACTACCCTAAATTAAGATAAGTGTAATTCCTAGATGCACGCATAGCAAACAGAGGCAGAAATTGTGTACCACCCTGCTTTCACACCCACAGAGCTCACCCACCACCTGTGCTATACTCCCGGGCAAGACAGGGTCAGAGTGACCCTGGGGCAGGTGATGCATGTATGGCCGGGGTGATGGCCACTGGCTCCTTGTGCCCAACGCCTCCTCGAGGACCTCATCCCACGGATGGCCTTGCAAGGCAGAAAGCCCACACGGGCAGGCACAGTGCGAACACAAGGGCTAGGCCTTGGGGCTGCCCCACAACCACTATGGACAGGCTGGACTCTCTGCCACTCTCTGTGGGCAGCACCTTGGACACAAGGCCTCAAAGTACGTTTTGCAAACTCTTCCCCTCCAATGCAAAGAATTGGTGCTTGCCAGGCGGATCTGCACAGGTCTCCCATACAGATACACGAGACAGCGCATGGCTGGATGTTTGGACAGCAGTAGCAGAGGGTAGAAAGAAGGCTGGCCAGAACTGTCCTCGCTGCACCACCTGTAGTGCTTCAGATTCAGTATCTCTAATCTAGTTGTTCCATACAAAAATCCATACAAAAATTGTCTCAATCCACCTAAGTTCGAATATGCATTTCAATGAATTTTCATGATTGCCTTGAAAACTATATCGAAGTCTAATCAGTTAAAACCTATCAAAAGCAGAACAAGTATTCTTTGTTTGGGATAATAAGGTAGCTTCAGATGAAAGTTTTTTTAGCCTTAAATTTGGATTTTAGTTCCAGTTAAAATATGGATAATGCAATAGGGCAGTCTACATAGCAACTACTTCAAGGAAAGCATCCTTACAAGCAAAGTCGCAGGGTTAGATTTTGCTATCGTGTTCTAAAAATAAAGTCACCTGTCATGTGGACCTTGCTTCAACTGAGAGTTATCTGTGTTCTCCCATCTCCAGTTTTAAACTAACATGGCAGTTCTGAGTGCAAGTATTTTCTTGAGTAGCAAATAAGATAGATGTTAAATGAGACTATGCCTAGCAAAATTGCTTACATTGCATTAAGGTTGCTGTACAATGACAGTTAAATGTATTTCATGTGGCTGCGCCTACCTATTTCTGTTTTAAAATATAGTAAAGACTTTTTCTTTGGTTATATAACAAGAACCCAAAATAAAGCATTCACATACTCACTTGTCTTGTAAAGCACAAATACCTTCTGAAGGCATGAACAGCATAGGCATGTCAATTAGTTTTCAAGGGTCAGATTCTGCCTCCATAAAATGGCATAGTAGATAGAAAGAAGAAAGGCAGACTCAGTATACACTAGGTAAGGATCTGAATAAAAACTTCTCTCTAGATCTTATGCTCTGCATTTTACACTCAACCATATTTGGAAATGGAAGTAACAAGAGAATGCAAAATGCAATCATTATGACTGAAAGAAAGGTAAAGGCATAAAAGACAAGAATAGACTTCTTTTCCAAATAAAAATTAAATATATACAAACAAGCAAAGAATATCTTTTGGAAGGTAGACATAAATTCATCTTTCTGGACAAAAAAAACAAAACCAACCAAACAGAAAAAAAAAACCACTATTTGACAGTAAGGAAAGACAGACCAAGGAAAATTTGTTCTAGTTAAGGATGAAACCTTTTTTGTGCTTTTCTGTCAACTCTAAACACCACCTACGGTCCAAAGGGGCTAGAACCTCACAAAATATGGGATTCTTACTAGGGACGAGTGTTTAACTTCTTAAAGAAAGTACATTTCAACTTTAACTCTAGAAGTGTTTTCTTCTTTTCCACAATCACTCATACAGACAGAAACAAACAAAAGATTTCCAGTGAAAAATCAAGTTCATCTGCACTGTAGTCATCTTCATTTTGCTAAGCCTCACATAAAGAAGAGCATTAATTCTGATGGTTTATTATGGATCAGTGGAAACCCAACATTTTAAGTCCACATGCATGAATACAACTCACTGACAGATGACTTCTTTTATGCAAAGATTTCTCTGTAAGATTTATTCAGACCTACACCTCACCTCAAAGAATGTAACCAGTCAACTCCCTACTGAAGCATATTTTTGAGAATTTATGAACTCAAAAATCATTTTCAAAACTGAAATAGAAGAGACAAGGACAACTGAACCCGCAAAGCATCTAAAACCCTTCCTTGAGATAGGTCAAAAGTCCTTTGCCACTGGCAACCTGTACTGGAACAATTTACTCCTCTGTGGCTCATAATTCCGTCTGACAACTATTTCAGCACTATGATGACTAGCTCTAAGTACCAATGAGTTGTGTGTTCATTGTACAGCAGGCACTGTACCCAAATTTATCTTTACATAAAAGAAGGAACTTGATGATGTTCAACTGCCAGTCTATCTGGAACACATAGTTTGTATAATCTTAATTAAATTTGTGAATGAAAGAATAATGAAAAAAATAGAGAAGTACTAAAAATATCATTTTCCTGCAAATTTATAAAGTCGCTTATTCTAGTTTCCTTCTACATGTATCTGACTCTATAGAGATGTAAAGATATTGCAAAGAGTGAGAGTAAAGAAGTACTAGTTGCACCTATTTCTCTTTTCTTTGATTTCAGCTGTCAGCTTGTCCTTTGAAAAGAATTAGAAACCATGAAATTTATCTGTGCAAGAGAAGATAGCACTTCAAACCATAAAGGACTTTTGTAAGTTTATAAGCTAAAATTGTTCTTTGAATTACACTGACAAAAAAAGAAAAAAAAAATACACACAGCTTTTCATTATCTAAAGCATTTTCTTTTGTGTTTGAAGGCAACAAGGCAAAATAAAAAGGGTCACAAAACTCATTTCAGAATCCAGAATCAAAGCCATAAACTGTAGCAGACAAGTCAGAGAAGATGGCAGCCACATTAACCTAGAGAGGATAATCAAAAGGAATAATCTCTCTCTTACCTTTGAAACTGAGTGTGAAATGGAATATTTTTACATGGAAAGACTCTAGTCAAGGATATGATACACATTACCTCAGAAGGTCTGAACATACTTTTGAAGTTAGAATGGTTTGAATGTCAGCATTTCTAGTTATGGTATTATCTGCTGCAGTGAAGGAACAGAATGAGGAAACAGAAGCCTGCTTTAATAACCAGCTCTCCAGAGCATAATTTAAAAAGTTTACATGGCAATAAACAGCAAAGGCTTGTTAAGAAATGTTTTGTAGAAGGCCTAAGGATTCTGGATAAATCACTGACATTTTACCTCCATGAACACAAATCAAATTTAACCTCAGTTGGAAATCAAAAGAAGAATTGAAGGACTTGTCCTTATTAGGTTGAAAAACAGCACCAGAGAAGTATCATATATAACTCAGCAGAATTTGGCAGGATTAAAACTCTATTAAGAGACAGCAAGGAGACTGAAATGCTACAGATAAAGGAGAGATTTTTTTAAAAAAAAAAAAAAAAAAAAGAAATCACCTTCAATCATTTACCTTTTCATTTCCCATTCTCATCTCTTTCAGACTATTATCTATGACACCATAGGTGACTCTCTCAGAAGTCAAATTCATCTACTAACTTTATTGCTATTTATATCTAGAATGAACTCAATCTTATACTCAATACTTAAAAACTGTCTGGAACATTTCCATCATTATATGATCAAATTCTTAAAGAAGCTAGCTGATGGATTTTTCATTACCTTTCAGAAATAATGAGTATATTTGCCAATGTGTTTATAAAGATTTTTCATTGCATGTTTGTTTAAAAAAAAAAAAAAAAGACTCAAATACAAAATGAAAATCATATTAACAGTCAGGACAGAACATGAGTACATGAATTCACAGCTTTTCAGATCTTACCTGTTAATCACCACCAGGTAACGAATGAACTGACAGCTGCCTGGTACAACTGACAAAGGGGGGTTATATATTCAGATTAACAAAGCACAGATTGCAAGCAATGCCAAACATCCCCCTGCCTCTTCTTTAGCCTTCTAGTTACCTGCCACTAGTCAAGTGCACGTCTTGCATTAAAACCAGCCAACACAAATGTTTGCTGGAAGAAAATGGGGAAAAAAGCTTGAGATTCATCTTACCAATATCTGCTTTGTAAATATTTACATTTAAACATCTAACATTTACCTTCTAGTCTACTAGCCTGCTTCATCTGTTGTCACTGGGCAGAACCAGAAGCAAGTACGGAGTGCTTCCTCTGAACTATTTTAGAGAGAGATGAGAAAAATTGGAGGAATTTGGTACTTGTTTAGGCACCTGGGGCCTGATTTCCTAGCAGAGTCAGAGTTTTTGGATCTTGAAGCTCACATTATTCAACACATTTATTGTGAAAATAGTGTTGAAATGTTGTTGTCCCCTGTCTCCTCATACTAGCTTTGCATTACTTGAATTTAACTGATATAAAGTTAGGCCAGATTTAAACTGATGCTATATATGTGAAAAAATACCTTTTCATCTGTATAACAGTATGTATATTATGTAATAATTAGAGAAGCCGCACACAAAATTGCGGTTCTTTCTTTCCACTTGCCTACACAAGTAAGACATTTTTCATGTTTAAGGGTTAAAACAGATCTGTATTTCTTCTTACACAGAAAACATTTTATTCCCTGAATATTTGGGGTTTAACAAAAAATCCCTTTTATGAAGTTGCTAAAGATCGCTGAAATGTCACTTTTGGAAATGACAGTAAATCTCAGATTGGTAAACAGAAACATGCTATTGCCTCTAGTTAATATATCCCACTACAGGAGCTATGTTCCGCCAACCCACAAATAGAATCTTGTAAGCTGACAAAGCTTTGTCTCATTGCAAAAATGTGCCTAGTAAATTCTCTGGAAATATGTCTGGAAAGGTAGTTGCTCAAGGAGAGATGTAGGGAAGAAGAGAGGCCATCCGACTTCTCCCCTACTGGCTCACTCTAGAGAGAGGATCCATGACGAGTGGGTGCCATTCCTTCAGCATTTGCAAGTGGCTCTGCTACCCTTCAAATTACTTGTTATGTGATTTTACTATATTAGTTTAACTGTATTTTTAACAATCTACTGATATATTTTGAACATAGAATCATCCTGAGAGAATTATAGCAGAGGCTTTCCAACAATAAATTAAACATACTATACTATTCAGTACTATTCATATTGATCTGCGAAGAAAATAGAAGCAGATGAATTTCATCTGACTTTATGATTCTTTAAAAAAAAAAAAGTGTATGTGCACGTATCATTTTAAACGAAAGCAGTGTTTAATGAAACAACATCTAGCAATCAGCATCTAATTAAAGCAGTACCTAATTAAAAGTCTATTCTATATGGAAAACACTGCAAACCTTTTAAAAATCTTTTTCTCTTTAAAATAAGAACTATTTCAATCAAAGAATGAAAAACTGTGAAGGATGAGAAAAGGCTTAGACCAGCTATGAATTTTACTTGAAATTTACTTCAAATTCAAGACAAATGGAATTTCACACTGCACTTCTATCTAACACTACATTTCAGCAGGGCAGTTAGCATTGAAAACCTAAGATTGCATGAGAAACAGGTAATCATTTTGGCATTATCCTTAATTTTCATAGCAATCATTGTCAAAAGAACGCAAGCAATGACTTTTTTTTTTTTTATTCTCTTTACAAACGCTGTCTTTCTGAACCAGTATCAGAATTTTAATGAGTCATAGATTCTGTGAACGAGCAGAATGAACACTACAACTCTGACATTTGCAATGTTCTGTAATTTGATTTGTTGGCAATTCCTATTCCCTCCTGTTTACAACCTGCAAGAAAGAGGTGAAATATCTCGCAAGTCAAAATAGAGAATATTTATAAGGCTCAACTTTATGGATTCATTTTAACTTTCCCGTAAAGTGGAGTGCTCCATCTCATTATACATCAAGAAAAACCAATATGCACATACCGAGGCTATAGCAATTTTTCCAAAAGCAGCCATATTATGAGTTTAAATAGCTTCAGGGGAGAGCTTAGCCATATGTCTAGTAAGTCTCCTAAATGTTTAAATTCTTCTGCTTGATAAAACAGGTACACAAATGTTCATGTCCATTTCCAGGCACAGAGTTAAGATGGAGTTTTAGATTTACAGTTTATATTTGCTATCTCAATCACACAAATACAAAGGAGATGATACTGCCGGACTACGCTGCACCTTAACTTCTCTGGCACTGCAAGCAACAGATAAGTCAGATGCCAGAGGGACTGTTCTCGTCTCCTTTCTCCAAACGCAGGTCCCTGCTCTCCCTCAGATAGAAGATTAAAGGCTACTCATGGCTACTCATGCCTTTCACAGCAAATGATATTGCTCATATAAATTATACCTGACACTCGCTTGGTTCTGATAGCCTGAACTTGTCTCTTCCATCAGGTATCTTACCTGTGCCCAACATCACACTTCGCTGTCCATGAAAATGAGTGAAATATTTTTAAAGCTTCCCTGAATTAGAATTGATAGCAAGGTATTGCAAAATAAACATCTTGGGGAGGCGGTTAATTCACTTTTTCTTTTCTTTCCTTTTTTTTTTTTTTTTTTTTTTTTTAAGAAGATTAAACAAAAAAAACCTTGTGCTTAGCAAATACAGAAAGTATTACTCCATCTGTTTAGTGTCTAAGCTTTAGCAAATAAAACCAGACACATCACACCTGTAGCTTAGGACTTCTCCAGTTTCCTTGTGTGACAATTCGTTCTTGGCACACACTGCAGGACTGGCAGCAGAGAGGACAGAGCCCTCTCATCTCTCCTCTGGGAGCAAAGCAGCAATAGGAGGTTTCCGTTCCTCTCTATATGCTTTCGTTCTACATCAATTTTGAGCTGGGAAAAAAACAGATTGCAGAGAAGGGCAACGGAGTCTCTTCCTGCTGCTGTTCTCTGCTGCAAATGCTGATTCATGCTTGGTTTGCTACATACTCCTCCTTTCTATTAGTCTCTGGTCTGTCTACAGTCTGTGGTCTACAACCAGTATCTATGTATCCCCATTTCAAAAAGGCATCCACTGGGAGACTGAAATAAATCTTAATGGAAAGGTTTGTTTTCCTTCTTCTCCATTTGGACTTTTAAAGTACTTTTTCTTTGTTGCTTGTTTTGTTTTTGACATTTTAAATTAATGTAATTAACTTGGATTCGAAAAACTTTATAAGGCCTGAATCAGAAATCAAGACCTGAAGTAATTTTCTTTTCAGATAATGACTCCCCCTTATGATTTTAATAGCTTTTCAAACTATGTTAATATCTGCATTATTCAACACCTTAAATACCACTGCAACACTGAAATTATTAGCATGTAACTATTTTTCAAGCTCTGTCTGAAATAACAAAAATACCTCAATAAGGAATAAGATGCAAGAACCCTCATTAATGATTAAATCCCTGCTGACACATTTCACATACATGAAACATTAATGCAGGATGAATGGTGATCCCTGAAAACGTTTCTGTTTGCGCCCAGACTTCCATGTCATACTTCTGGCAGAAGATAGAAGTCTGTGAACAATGTTAAGTAACTGTCAGTTTATGAAATATGAATGTGTTGGGGAAGAAAACAGCTTTCAGATAAACCAAGACTGGGAGGCAACACATGCTAGCCACACCTGCATTAAATACAACAAAGCAGATAAGTCAGATAGTTTATAAGAACTTTATAATACTTTATAATAATACAAGTTGATTGAGTGGTTTAAACAGGGAAGTTCCTAATTCTTCCAGTGTTCGCATGTAGGAAAAAATTATAGATAAGAGCTTTTCATTGTTTTTTTTTTTTTTTTTTTTTTTTTTTTTTTTTTTTTTTTTTGTGCAACGTACATGAAGAATGGAAGCATTTTCTAATATCCATTCATTCAATCCCACTTTAGAATTAGAAGAGAAATTTTTTAATGATCAAGGCTGACACTCCTCAGAGCACTTTTGCAAGCTAAAATAATTTTCATAATTGTCCTAATTCCAAGCTTTCTGCTTTTATTTTTCTTGCTCAGAGCACATAGGACATATGGTGGCCCAAGGAAAATAACTACATCTATAAATCAGTTAAAGAATTCAGAATAGGAAAATCCAAAGTCCTAATAGTGTTAACCTAATAGTGTTACTTTATAATACATAACTGAATAGAAAAGATAGTAAATATGCAGCCCTTTTATGTATACCTCACGGTAAGTTTCCAGATACTGTATACCATGATTGGAATTTATTATCCTTTGGTACTTTGCTGCTACCCATGAGCTTGGTAGAAAGGACAGGAAGACTGCCTAGATACTCCACTTCCACAGTAACTTTTGCCCTGCTTGCTGGGCAGGCACTCCAGTCACAACACCTCTTTTCAGTGCCAAAATCGCTACCTCAGAGACACTCTTTCTTACCCACCCAACAACTGCTGCTCCCACCCCCTGGACAGGTCATTTCATTATAGCCCTCTATTATTTTTGAATACTTTCTGCTTTGCTGTGGCAGCGTGTGCATTTTCAGAGCACTAGTGTTTTTCAGGCTGACTCCCTATTCAGACCCTCCTGGCATACACAAACAGAGCTTTAGAGTAAGGTAGCTTAATGTCGACCACAAAGTGAAGCACCATACCATTTAAAGCCTACTAAAAGCGTCTACATAAGGAATTCATGCTGGTTTACTACCTGCTATCCATGCTTACCTTTTGAGTCCTTGAAAAGTCAGCCAATTCCACGGAAGATTACATCAATTTACCAAATCATTATTTGGGGTTTTAGAGGCTATGCTAGGAAAACAATACATGGAAATGAAAACTCTGCGTCATAAACATTGGGAAATCTCACCAAGGAATCTGTGTTGAAAGAGCATGCTGAAAGCTTGAAACAGCAAGTGAAAGCACAGTAGTGCACCGAGAAACAAGAATCTTCAGAGCTATTTTACAAGTAAATTTGCATTTAGAGTGGGATCAAAAAAAAAAAAAAAAATGTTTAGAAGGATTCAAAAACAAGACATTTGCTTAACTTCCCACACCTGAGAAGAACAAGTCATCTGACAGTCTCTGCCAGAAATGCTGACAGGACACCCTGTAGACCCAACTGCACCTTGAGCTCGGCTTCCTCTTTCCTAGGCTTGTGGGATCAAAACCACCTTGCTCTGCAGCCCCTTCTCAGAAAGGGCCTCCACAAGGCCATGACCAAGGGGAAGGTTTTAATGTGCATGAAGAGGATTCATGTTAAGGCTGAGGAAATGTGAGAGAGGAAAAATGCCATCCCTGATAGAAGTACAATCTTCAAATGTTCTCCATGGAACGGAGTTCTCCAACTAAAGCCTATGAGTCTCACTATAGAATCGTTACTCAAAAAAAAGCTTCTTGGTCTTAATTTTAAATGTTCAAGTTCAGAGAATATATCAGAAATCAAACAACTCTATATAGCAAAAAGAAATAAATAAAAATCCAGGGAGTCACTAAGAAAAGTGCCTGAGGGTTTTATTTTTGACTGCATACATTGGAGACGTGAAAACAGTGCTTTCCCCTGAAAAATTGAAATTCGTATCCTAGATCCATTACAATTAGCATAAACTTGACCTATGCTAAATAAATCATCAAAAATAAATATTACACTTTAATATAGTAATTTGTAATTTCAATAGTTACTTCAGCAAGCTGTATATTTTTAGTCTTGCAATCACTCACAGAGGTAAGATTACTATTAAACCACTCAAAATAAATATCCATGCCAACAACTGTTTGAAAAACACAAAACTGAAAATAATGTTTTTTGTTGATTTTTCTCTAGGCCGGCTGAGAAATTCCTGTTCCTACTAGTCTTTTAAGGTTAATCTAGAGCAGCTCTACACAAAATGTTAAGTGACCAGTTCATAATCTCTGCTTAAGGCTATGAACTCATAAAACATTTTGCTGTACTGTGAAACCACTGTTTCCTGCAACAAAGAATCATCTAATAATTTAAGAGAGAAAGGACCTCCAGAGGTCACTTAGCCCAATCTACTCAAAGCAGTAGATTTTTAAATAGATCAGGTGCTCAGGAAGTTGATTGCCAGGAACCATGGAGAGGGGAAGGATAAATGAACAACAAAATAACAACTCTTCCAAGCTTCTGGGCTTGATGAGAAGCAAGAGTAACTAAAAATGCAGAGAAGCTTATTAACTAAACACTGGAAAATACCGATTAAAAAAAAAAAAATCCTCAACATTCAAACCTCTTTTTGAGATAAACTGGACTGCAAGAATGAAAGGACTAGCAATATTCTTTAAATAATAGTACATATAAGAAGGCGACAATTATCACAAGTAAGAAAGGACAATATCAAATGAAACTTCTCTGTACTTATGAAAAATAGCTACTCTTTTTTCATAACTGCATAAAACAAGCATCTCAGAGATGGATTTTCTCTAAACTTCACAAGTTTCTTCTTTTAAGGAAGAAGAGCATAACATCAGGGCATCATTGACACCAAAAATGTTCTTTGCACTTCAAAAAATAAACTTCCCCAAGTTGGGATTTATATCCTAAGTGAGTTAGTTGCCTTTGGCAATCTTTTCTCATATGTTCTTATAGAAAGTATGTATTTTGATCTAGTGATAATGTATAATAGGATGAATTTCTGTGGTTCTCTCGATCACAGAGCAGACCGGAATATCATAAAGACATTAGCTGATTTTAAAGCTACAAATCTAAAATGCCTTTTTTTTTTCTCCCCTTCCCCACCAGATCTGCCCTCTATAACAAATCAGCATATTCTCCAGTTACTCTCCCGGGAATTTTTTTTATAACACTTGATGATGAAGTGTTAGCATTTTTGTGTTAAGCTCAAAGTGTATAAACCTCAAATTGCTTAGCAACTTTGTAGATCTTTCTCTGTTTCAAAGAGGAAAAAATATATAGAACAACCTCAATCACTTACTAGACTATCTTACCACTTACTATCACAGATGTATTGCTGTGCTAACAACTTACACCATGGTAGGGGAAGGAGCTAGGAGAGGGATGGATTTTCAAATAAAAAGAAAAGCCCAGGAGCAGCGAGAAAAGCACTAACAACAAAAACTGAAAAAGAGAATGAAAATTTGCAGCATGGAGCAAGGTGCCTCTTTTCATCAAGCCTCTATCAAATCCAAATCAGGATATTCAGATGTTTACAGGCAAACAAAGCTGGATTTCATTAAATCTACTGAGGCACCACTATGAATCAATTTCTTCCTTGAATTTCTCACCTTCTAGAATAGGTGTCTTCATTGTTTTAAAGACTTAATTACCATGTCCCTAGCAAAGCACATGGAGCTATGGAGAATATTCCTTTTTAATTCTGACCAGACTCATCCTATCATGATAAAGAGAATTAGATATATCTATCTGATTTCTCATACCCATCCCAGAATGCTATCCTATTTTAACACATTAATACATTTAAACACATTTAATACATATGCCTCTTTAGTGAGCTAAAGCATATAATGGCTTCTTCCTAGCTTTGGTCATAAAATTTTAAACTTAAAAATACTGTTTATACTGAATATTTACCCCTCCAAGTGAAACAGAGTAAACGCATGTATGCAAGGTAAAAAAAGAATGAGACATCTCTTTCACCATGTATTTTACTAGTTTTATCATCTTACTCAGAGAGATGTATATGTATAAAGAACTAGACAATTGCTGATTTCAACTTTTATATACTGTCCACTGATGTAATTCTCTGTTCCTTATCTTAATTACAAGCACTTTTCTGTATGTAAAAACAGTCTTTCAGCAGAGTGCATTGGAATGATTTTTTCTTTGTTATGAAATTTAACCCTATACATTAATTTGTGTGTGTGCTAAATTCAGCAAAAATTCTGTTGTAATGCCAAGAATATTAACTTTTGTAAGAAAAATGTATTAACATGCATATAAAGTCTGCACAGACAATCCTTTTTATATATTGAACAGGATACTATGTAAGATGAGTTTTATGTTAGCTCTTTCACAAAATCTGTGGTGTCTCAGAACAATTATTATTGTACATCTTGCCCCTGAGCAAAAAATGAGGCACTTATCACCCTGGGCATTGCACCAATAACTATCACAGCCATCCTATCCTCAAAGCTCTGTACAAGTGTTTCCTATGGCTTTTAACGTATCTATGTCCTATATATTAGTAACTAGTAGCAACAGATTATTATTGCAGAGCAGATTAAAAGCAAAATCCAAATTATCATTTGGATGACAGGCCTGCAGATTCATCTGTAATTGTAAAAATTAAGTTATAAACCAGCTGTAAGAAATGTTCCTTCAGTTTAATATACTCCATCTGTATTAAAGCCAACAAACTTTGTTAGATGAGGTCATGATCTTAATATGCTGATAATAGAAAATGATTATTTCCTAAATTTACACTGCTAATGTCCTTTAATTATTTCCCTTTAGTAGCTCTACAGGCTATGATGGCAAGAGCATGTGAGAACAAGCAGCACAAATTACAAACAGCCTTCTGACAACAGCAAAATTTCAAACATCATAATTGTGTATTTTTTAACATTTCTTCTGGGCTGTAAGGGCATTGCTAATTTTGAAATTCTTGTCTAAATATATTATCTTTGTTTTCAGTAAAAACCAATACTCCATTCCAACCTCTGCAGAAGGCAGAACATACAGGTATCAAAGTTTGCAACACTGCCATATACTGACAGACAGATGCTTTGGTTCAAGTTCTTTCTTTTTTTATGAAAGTATTTCTGAAGAAGCAGAGTCCAGTCTATGTTTCCAGAGTTGGGACCCTGGAGTGGGACATGACTGCTGGGTCCCCTGGGGAATCACCCCTGTCTCCGTGCTCAGCCATTACCCACAGTCGAGCAGCATCCGTACACAGGGTAAGGCCAACCTGAGGAGCAAGAGGCTCGGAGCAAACAAGAGGGATGTTTGTCAGTAGCGACAGTAGGTAAGTTTGTGAAGTTTTTATCACTTCCAAATCTATCACAGAAAAACAACTTACATTTGTAGTTTTGTAAACAGAATTGGCTCTGATTATCCTCAAAAAGTTACTTAGCTAAAACTTTATTTCTTCTTCCATGAAATGGGCATATTAATCAGTTATCACAGATGGAAATGGATCTGATGGATCACCCAACAAATGGCAATCAGAAAGCTGGGATTCAAAGACTGTTGGGCTGGTGGACACGAAAGAGTTGACACTGCAATACTGCAGAATTTCTAGGAGCACTCACACTAACTTGTGTGCGATACTGCACCTGAATTACCCACTAGGAAAGGTAGCATTTGGGAAAAAAAGCTAAACCCAATGTCACTGTGCTAATTATGCAACATATGCATCCCACCACCTATACCTATCAGTCTGATGGAAATTGCTTTGTTCCCATCCTCAGCCTGAAACCACAGCTCCAGTACCTGAAATTTTATACATGATTCGCCAGGCATCAGAAAAGTGATGCCATTTAGAGGTTTCTGCCATCTTCCTCACACCATTGAACTGACTTCCCTCTAGGGCTGAACTTGTTGCTTTTGCGGAGTTCCCTATTTTACAGATTTCCAAAGTCAGTTAACAAACACAGCATTTGGCAATGACTTAGTCTTGATTTATATCTCTTATATACACGTATATTTGATTCATATTAAAGAAAGTTTCTCACATAAAAGATACTACTGAAAAATACTTTAAATGCCTTCTATGCAAGAACACCCAAATATGTGGGAAATCCAACTCAAAGGACTAAACTGTACTTGGGAAAAAAAGCAAAAGGGAAGCGCAGGGACAAAGTCATCAATGTGTTCACATCAACGTTTTCGGCCAGTTCCCTTCAACTTGCTACTTCTGCTCAGGAACAATTACTTCAAATAGATTGAGATAAAACTGAAATAAATTTGGCCTATATTTTATAAAATAACTTTTTCTTGACACCATAGGCAAGGTTTGCCCCCTGAGCATCAGCAGTGTTATTTGAAACAGAAGTTCCACTGAGTGAATTTTACCCAAAAGGGCAGTTAAGGAAAAAGATCTGTGAAGTTGTATTTCAAAATCCATTTTGAAACAGTTATCTATTAATAGCTCATAGATGCAACATCCAGAAGCAACGCTCTGCTTGACTTTCCTTTGCATCAAGAAAGTGACTTTTTTTTGTAGCATCAATTACATGAAAACTAGCAATTATTCCTCACATATCCCCTGAGGCTGTTCACTTTAAGGTGCTAACTAATAAATGAATTCTTCTTAAAAATCCCAATTGTTCATTCTGGCTTGAAGAGCTCAGCATTACTACTGAAGCACAAGAAAGCCCTGTAAAATTTCAATGAGGTGTCAAATAGCAATTATATTGCATGTCACACTGCTGCACACTCAACAAAAACTGGCTAATATAATTAAGTCACACGACGATGAAGTTCCACTTTCCATATTTCCTCAGAAAATTCTTCTAAATGGTTAGACTACAATTGTATTTAAGATATTTCTGATTTAAATAATCCCATGTTATATATATACACACACATATGCAGTTCTGAATTACAAGGGACTCCTTCGCAGGCGGTGAACTCGCAATGGTCTTGTCTAAAGCCCCATACACTCACCTAACACTCCCTTTGTTTAGCAACGCACATGCAGCAGGGAAACACTAGCCTGAAGAGTGCCCCTGTGTTGCCAAAAGGTGGATGAACCACTCGGTTACAGAAGTGATTTGCACAGAGCAGTGTTCAATAAAGTAGCAATACATCCTTATCTTGTCCTGCTTTGGTAACAACTGAAGGGAACTGGCACATCAACAGCACACAGACCACATTCCCAGTGGAAGCACCACTCTCCCTGCTTGCATTATCAGGGTATCACTTTTAAAACAGTCTAGATGAAGAAATAGAAGGTTCTTAGTTCACTACAAAATGGGTAACATGGTTTATTCAGTACCAGTTCAATACAGCTTTGAGAGATAATAAATAACTAAGGGAAGGATGCCATGGACGCACTTGAATTTCCCCTAACTGTAAAAGGTACTGATTTTATTTGGCCCACACTGCTTGCGACCTAAAAGCCAAAACTAAAAATAATAGTATTAAAAAAAAAAAATCAGCAGCAACAACAGTAGTAAGATGTAGGCTACAATGAATGATCAAGCAGAAACATAAAATGAATGAGTAATAAAGACCAAATTCTTTCCTGAGTGGACATTATTCTTTTATGCAGTTTACTTTTTTTTTTTTTTTTTTTTAAGAATAATTATGTCAGTGCAACATTTTCCTCTAAAATTTTCCCTTAGATTAGATAATGAAAAAATAGCATTAAATTCTTAATAATTCCCATTTAAAAGCTCAACTTCATACTAATCACAACCAAAACTTCCAAGCCATACTTTCATTTATTTACTGAGTCAACTGTAAAGCAGTGAAGAGCAGCATAAGAAATTTTCAACCGAATTACACCACAGAAAACATATTTATATTCCACTTTACCTGATACACCATCCAGTGACAGGACAATGAAGTGCAGAGCAATATGCATACAACTTCACAACATATTTAAAATATTAATTGTAAAGCACAGCATATTTGGCAATTCCTTCACTGTTACTTCTATCTGAGCGTAAAACAACATTACCGTGAATTCTGATGTGCCATAGTGTTTCTGCCTCAGGCAATCATCTTCTAACTCATTAGCTAAGTAGGTCTGAGCTGGATCAGAACCCAAAATGTACAAGGAGGTCAAGACTCAATCCTGGAGGATATTTGTATGTGAGAAGAATTCAAATGGAGAAATAGTGCATGCATCTGAACATCTCTAATCCCCTCGTTAGACACAAGGACCTGCACTGCCTTTATTTCACCAGAGGAAGCACCAAGCTGAGACTGTTCCCCCCGGATCTCCCAGAAATCAATTGTTCTGGTTTTCGCTTTTCATCTGGTTAACACGGCCCCGCATGGTTTTTGGATCCCATTTGTTTACTTCAAAGCACTAGCTCCCTTCTCCTGAAAGGCCATGAGACAAGATGAAGCGAATCATGCCAAAGCAAGCGTCTAAGTCACCTTGATTTTGTGACTTGATTAATAGTTGATTTTAAAGTCTCTCAAAATATTATAAGTTAAACAAGATTTCCTCTCTACCCCTATAATTCAATTTGGGCTATTTAACTGCCTGTTGTTTCCCATATCAGCTTTGCCATGCTCTTGTCCAGAATGGCTGCCACTACCTGACCTATACTTACCACAGTCATCGTAGTCACGCTTCTTAAATCCCAGTAGTCATTCACAAGCGTTGTGGAGCATATGGAGGATAGGTTCATTCATTAAAGATTAGCACTAGTCATTCAGAAAGCTCCTTACCCAGATATTTAATACTACTTTTTGGTGTAAACTACCCAGCCTTGCAGTTCAATTTTTTTTTCTACTTTATACCAGGCTATTCAATGCTGTAAAATGTAAAAACTAGAAGTGTTTCATTATCTCTGTAGGATCGACAAATATATTCTCTTTTTTTTCCTTGCAAGTATTTCTTAAATATATATTTTAAGCTTTCATTATGCCCTATGAAACATACCTATTATTACACCTGTACTCTTTTTAGAATTTCATTTCTTCCCAAATGTTTGTAAGGAAGACTACAATACATATTATTCATTTTTGAATATATGTTATCTATTTCCTAGCTTCTCCATTTATCTATTTGTATATTCTTATTTCACTAGTTAAATTCCCTTTTTAATCAGATTTTTTTTAAATCCAAAGAAATTCTGGTTCATGAGTAATGCATTGTATTCATTGCCATGTAATGAATCACCCAGTTATCACTGATATTCTTCTGTTTCAGTATTATCTCCCACTTTATTTTGTTCATAATTGCTTTCAATTTCACATATATGTTTATACATTAAACTGGCAAGTACTGTCATGTTTATTCTGTAATACTGACTGTACTGTGTTTTTACACAGAGAACAAATCATCAGTATCACTTTTAGTTCACTGATCAGTGACTCAAGTCAATGATAGCACAGCAGACAGAGCTTTGCACAAAGATAGGAACTGGGATGTATTATCCATGACAAGGTGGGAATCCCCACCTCAATCCCCACCTCATTCCCCAAAGAGGCAGGCAGAGGAATTAATATGTAGAGGAAAGCACTAGATTTAGTCTAGCCTTCCCCCAAAGTGCATGAAAGCAAAATGTGGCTACATTTTTCAAAGGAGTTTCATAAATCTGTGATGAGTAAAAATTTAGTACTACTGAATTAAGGTCTTTTTGAAGTTTTGATTTCAGGTCTATATTCCTCATCACCACATGCTGTTGTGCATGTGGCTAGTATAAACATATTTCCTCTCAGCAGTGCTGCACTTTGGTGATACAGAAAGCAAGTGCATGTGCCTGTACGTATCTTAGTAAACAATTAGTAAATTCTACAGGCATTTTAATATGAAGATGGCTTATGCCATAACACCTAAATAATTTAGTCACTTAGCGGGATAAGCATGCCTTAAAACGTTCTAGAGCTTAGTCTTCTCAGTCCTTCCTGAAAATAAAACTGCATACCCATGAAAATGTTACTTTTTATACAGTAATGGAAGCATGTTTCAAAAAGTTGATAAAATAAAGATTTAATTATGGAAATACACATTAGTAACTGCATGTAAGCAAGCTCTTTGCATAATAACATAGATTGATAATACAGAATTATAACTGCATGCTTGTAATTATTTTCAGGATCAAAGCCTTTATTACAAAAATCAAACTAGAGCCTTATAGCAGTAATAGTCATGATGGACTTACACATGCTTATAATGAAATGAAGTTCTGTAATAAGTGTTGTGTTTTGCATAGACAATCTGATAAAAATAATCAGTGTAGAGTTGACAATTATGACAAAGCAAATAAGTAAAATCATGAAAAGATTATTAGAATTTACTTGGTAAATAGGAAAAAAATTACAAAACTCAACACTATTCCTTAGCAGACAAGATGAACCTTGCAGATTCCCGCAGCAATAGGACGTCTGGCACGATGGCACGTTTGGCTGTCCCTGGGGTAATGACCTGACACTAAGCTCTGGGTAGGGACAAGCTCCAAGGGAGCGTAGGGGGCAGGAAGAGGCTGCCCTGCGTCGCTGGGCTGCCTTATCGCTGCTGGCGGCACCACACGCCAGGCGTTACTGGACACAATCGCTCAGCCGCAGCGGCCATACAAGCACCTTTGGGGACATGAATTTTGAAAGGGTACACTGAGAATAGATAAACACCAACTCTGTATTTCCTATTAATAGATTACACAGTGCTGACAGCAGGGTCAGCTCCTTTCCCAGGTTTTCTAAAACTGAGGAGTGGCAAGAGATAAGGCAGCTGGAACTGAAGGCTATGATTTTGTGCCAGGGAGACCATTGAGTGACACAGATATTGGAATGGTATGGAAAAAAAAAAAAAAAAAGGTAGTAAGGTGTATATGTGCTTCTGATTTTTTAAGCATTTACAGAGGTGACAAACATTCTCTCTTCTTTACTTACTACAGTGGAATAAAAGAAATGGGCTACCTGGAACAAAATTCAAAGC
Source organism: Nothocercus julius (assembly GCA_013398735.1). Classification (NCBI taxonomy): domain Eukaryota; kingdom Metazoa; phylum Chordata; class Aves; order Tinamiformes; family Tinamidae; genus Nothocercus; species Nothocercus julius. The sequence goes on along the minus strand of VZSV01000063.1, from coordinate 3,653,322 downwards.
CTATCCATATAATAAATTGAGAGGCTCAAATTAATCCCAATGTAGCAGATTCAGACAAAGAAATAATTATTCCTAAATGACCAACTTTAGAAATTCTGCAAGGGAGGTATGAGTGTTGTGGCATAACCAAAGCCCCCGTCCTCTAGTGATATTCTCTTGCAAAGCAGGCTCCCGAGGCAGCCACAGTGCTGCTACATTTAAAGAAAGTTCCTGTAAAAAGCCTCTAGAACTCATGTTCCTCTGTCCTTAAGGAAAAATGTGACATTTAGAAAACTCTACTTTGTTTTAATCTAGACACCAACGATACCTAATTTGTGCTTAAGACCAGGGGATCTTGTAGCACTAACAGCAAATTAGTCACTCAATTGCTTTAAAAGAATAGAATATTTTTAGCAGCAATAAACACTAAAGACGTGTATTCCATCATCAGAACTGTAGGTAAAATGGTAACAGGAAAGAGATCTTCAAAACAGACTCTAGCTTGTTTTCATTGCTCAGAGCAAGCCTATACTCTTGCAAGATCAGGGTACATTGGCAGGAGTTTTAAGTCCCTGAGGCATCCTCAGGTTTGGTGGGTGAAAGCATAGGGATGAAAGACAGGACCACACTGAGCTTTCTTATCTAAAAAATGAGTAATACTTTTGCAATCTTGCATTGTAAAAAGTCGCAGGACCACAGGATTAGTCAGGTAAATACCACCACAGATGGGGGAGAGCTACATTTCAATTCATTCTGTGGCTTGGGAAGGCTTTACATTTCCTTTTGTAAAAAAATTAAAGACACAGCTATCACTTGTCTAACCCAGTCCGCATACAAAGCTTATATATCATAATTCACTTTAACATTTCAGCACATATTAGCATATAAACCTATAAACTAAACTAGAACCACTAGGGAAAGTTATCCCTAAACAAGACATTACACAGTCTAACATAACAGCAAAAATGAAGTTGGTGCTAGGAGGATACAGATCTGGTCCTTTAACCAAGATATTGTTCAGATCTTATGAATATTCACTTACTACCTGGTTCATGCTGGCTCCTTTGAAAGAACATCCACAGTCAGTACCATGAAACAAAAATACAAACGAAACCACATCATGAAACCTACAGAAATAATTACAAATGCCAACTCCATTTCCACAAGAGCATCAGGTGTGGCTTTGCTAACAGTGTATCACAGCTGCATCCTACCAAGTGCATGACAGGATGAGAAATGTTTCCTGCAATAATAGCAGCCTTGAGGCTTTTGTTTGGTTATAAAAATAAAGCTTTTCATCATTATTACTTAAAGCAAATTTTTAAAAGCATAGAATGGCTTATTTTGTAGCACAAAATGGCTTATTTTGTAGTCTCCAATAATCTCTCTCCCACACACTAATTTCTTGAATATATAAAATTGGTGTCTAGATCATTTTCCCTGAGGCTTTCTCTGAAATATTATTCACTCAACATATACATTTAGGAGCTTCACAAATTTCTTACCAAAACCCATTTCTTCCTCCTTAATCCTGCCTACTACACAGCTAAACAGTTAAAGAGCTACCTAGTTAGTTACTGATAAGAAAAAACAAGAGGACAAATAAATTGCTATTGGATTCTTCTCTGCTTTAGTGGATTTTTTTTTTTTTTTTTTAACTTGGAAAAGGAAATAAAGAAAAAATACACTTGCTTCTACAGAAATGGTCAAAAATTTGCAATATTGGAATGTATTTATTTTGTGTTACTGTTTTTAAAGGGAGAACTGTCAGTCTGTATTTGATAAATAGGATGGTCGAAGTTAAGAACCAGAGTGGTCAAATTAGATCACAACCACAGGAATATTAGTGCATCCAAACAAGAGCCATGTCTCGTTCACAAACAGTACTGCATTAATGCATTGATGGCTATATAGTTTTTCTGCTCCTGTTCACTGATCTGTAAATGCTTGGAATTTCTGTAAGATGATATTTCAGAAGTCCTTTGGGACTCCTAGGTGCTACTCTCAGTATTTCAAAGAATCTATTAATTTTTAGAAGAACAAGGAATAGAAAAAAATACAAAAATTAATCAAACTACTGTTTCATTTTGCATGTGGGGAGAGCATAAAACATAAGGAAGAGGACACTTCCTTTCCTTCAGATTCTGTGTACCTGGATACTCATGATAAGTTGTCCTGCCCTCCCAGACATGCTGTGAACCATTTCATTCATATTGTGCAACTCAAACTACTGAAGGAGAATTCAAGAATTAATTAGTACATTAATCGAGGTTATCTAGATCATGACAGATGAGGACAACACATTAAGCAAGTTACTATGGTGGCCAAACACATCTGTTTAAACCCAAATTAATGGATAAACAAAATGAAGTTCACTTTCTTATTGATTTTTATCCAGCTGCACTGGACTATAAAAGAGCTATCAGGGAAAGCTATCCATTAGCTGTCAAGTCAGACTGCCTTAAGAAGCAATAGCTAATCCTCCAATGATACCTCACTCGAAATCCTAATCTCTACAAATTGCTCTTAGAAGGAACATTTAACTAGTCATGAGACCAGGTCTTTAACACTTCTTAGAATTATTTAACCTGTAATCCATTAGAGATCATGCAAAGTGCTCTAACTTTTAAAATCTGTTAAGACACAGAAATCAGACGCACAGTCTCAACTGCAGGTCCAGACCTTCCCATGTTTAGCATGCTATCAGAAAGTAGAAAATGAACAATTACAATTAAAAAAACCTAAAAGTTCAAGAAAATTAAGGGACTTCTGTTACACTCCCCTTTGATCCCTGACAGGATCACCTTTTATAAAATGGTATAAGACACTGCTTTTAAGTAGTGTAGATTCATTAAAACGCCGGTGCTCAGATCACTCCAGATAAACAGCAGAATGAAGAGACATACTATTTTTTTTCCTCATCTTGTTCAAATCTTGACCATCTCACCTCAAATAATGTGAAAAGCCATCCCTAAAATGGGTTTATACTGGCTTAAACAAGTATAAAGTTGATATAAATTAATAAGACTCTAAGACTAAACTAAGACTTTTAAGGAATGATGAAAGTGTGATGGAGCTTAAAAAGAAAATGGGCGCGTGAATTTCAGAGAACGTCTGCAAAACCTCGTACAACTCCCTCATGCACCACTGAAGAATATAACCCCCTTCTCAGTGCCACAGAAGCTGATGAAAGATCTGGTGAGAGCAGAGAGGTAACGGTCACCAACTGGAGATAATGATCTATGAAAGGAGATGGATCCTCATCAACACAGAGCATTATGCTTAAGCAGAAATAATCAGTCGCCCAGCACAAAACCCAAATGTCCCACTCCCCAACCCCCCTGGAAAAAAAAAAAAAAAAAAAAAAAAAAAAGAAAAGAGAAAAGTGAATAGGAGTCGGGTATAAGATGCTGTTTCAGCTCAAGTAAATAGCATATCAAGTTCTACAAATGGGAATCTTGTGCAACCTCAGAGAACCTGGCTACATGAAACAATTTATCTGCCTTTTGTTGCTCTCACTTGTCACACTGTTGAATTAATTTTGCATGCGACCTCTGAAAAGGCAAATGCATTTATATATTTTAGAACACATTGGGGGGGTCAGCAAATAGAAAAAAGGATCCAAGTATCATGTTAAACAGAAGGTTGCATTACCCAATACCAAACTATTCTGTACTTTTAAGTATTTTGAATTGTCTTTTTAAAGATAATATTACTGTAGTTTCTCCTAAATGTTGAAGGGTGTGAAAAACACGCAAAAGGCGCTTTTTTTTCCCCCTCACAAGTTAGAACTTGGGAGATAAAGCAAGGCTGCTTTAAGAAAACATTTAATTTCAACCGGTCATCCTAGAACATTTTATCTCTGTATGTAATAGAAGACAGGTTCTTGGAGTACAAAAGTTCATACAAAAAATACTCATTTAAATGCAATGGATATGTGAAAATTTTGGCCTAGAAACCTAGGCACCGCTACAGCCAAAAATATTCTTCAAAATTTTCTGCAAGTCCCGACATGAGGAAAGGCTCAGGAGACAACACGAAACTTGGTAATTTTCCATCTGATGGGTGCAAATACAGAAATATGTATCCTGCTGTAACCACTAAACCAGAGAAAAAGTGATTATATTCTTGTTTTTATCCTTACATATTTTGTAACTTCCAACAGCACCTAAAACAGCTGCTTCTTGGAACAGCAGGAAAAGGAGATCAGGAGATTAGTTTTGACTCAAGTCCCACTGAAACCCAGTAAACTGATTTAAAGCATGGAGGGAGTACAACGTAGCTGAGTTACGACAGGAAAGGGGGAAGACAAGGCATCAACAACCACTAAAAATAGTAAGTGAAGCTTGTCAAAAGACTCAGGAGATTGAAGAATAAAATAAAAAGGGGGGTGAGGGGGAAGAAACAAACTAGAAGGTAAAAAAAATGGAGAATGTAAAATAAACACTTTCAAACAATATTTTAACCTGATTTAGGAAGATATAGAAATCTCTGCTCTCCCTATGAGAGGGAACAGAACATAACTAAGGAAAGCAGCAAGCTAAATGACAACATATGTCTTCAAAAAGGAAATCTAGCCCAAGCAAATTAATCAGGAAATCAGGAAAATTTTAAAAGCTATTAGCTAAAGACAATAAATAAATAAAGCATTCAAGTATATCAGTCACAGGAAGTCCATGAAAGAATCAGATATTATACTAAAAGATAAGGCATAAATTATGGATGCTACAGATAATGTAAATGACTTCTCTGCATTGATCTTTACCACAGAACATGATGGCAAAATATCTCCTAAAGGCTTAATATTTCCAGTAGGAACCACTTACCGAGAGAAGACACAGCGCTTGCATTAAAGGGACATCAGGAAAGGGTTCTAGAAAAAGACTTTCAAAAGCTCATTGTAAATTCCACGGCAGGACATTTGTCAAAAATTAAAACATAATCCAATAAAAAAATAAAATCAGAATCATGTGATCACCATCACAAAAACAGATTAAGTGAAAAATTCTCTTATCTTAAAAGAAACTCTCACAAAGAAACATAGGCTAAGATACTCCAACAAAAAATATTTTTAGGTCAGAAAATTACATTTCATTGAGAATGAAACTCGTCACTGGACCACAGCTTTTGTCAGAAAAGCTCTGCCCACATCTCTCTCCCCAAAGATGTTCAGGACATTTTTTAGATTAGGAAAGTTCCGTAAAACATATTTTTCAAAATTAAGTCAGTTTTGAATGCAGGAGAGCAACACCTTGATCAGTTGTAACCAAATACCAAAATGTTATTTTGCAATAACCACAACCCTCAACACTACTGCAGCGAAAAGCAGAGGAAAGAAAACTGAGGTGACACAGAGAGTATGGAGGAAGAAACAAGCAAATCAGACCATGACCATTAGCTTTTTCTAAGAATTACATGAGGTGCTCTGAACTTAAAATTCTCTTCTTATTCAATGGAAGTTTACAAGACACAGTTGTCTTACAAGATATATTTTTTGAAAGCAAGCATTTTCATGAAATAATAGTAAAAAGAAAATAGCAACATTGTGAGCACCGCAAACATGAATGAGACCATGCTGCCTTTGGGACATCATTCTCAGTTCCCGGAGGCCAGCAGCAGCTTTTCAGAGGCTAGTGCACAGCACTCTTGGGGGTGAGGACATGCATGAAATGTTCATTCACATCAGAGGGCCATAATAAAATGGAAAATAAAACAGGCTCAGCTGAGTAGGAAGTTTTTCTGTTGGGGAAACAGAAAAGATCCTCCCAAACAGCCCATGATACATGAATTTATTTCTCAAGCTTATACATACTACTACTCTTTGGCAGTGCCACCCATCGCAGCCTCACTACAGGATGCTGCTGGAGAGCACAGCTGGAATTGATCCCAGACCCTGTCACCCTATTGTGGCCACACTGCGGTCATGCCAGGGCAATTTCCTGCTTAGCTCCTCAATAACTGACCAACAGGCAGGAGTTTTATCATAACAAATGAGGCCCAAGAGAAAGCATGCTAAATCTTCATAATATATTCAAGTCCATTGGCTTTGATAATCACCTGAGTTTCTAAACCCATCTTTACAGTTCTGAGAACAAGACCCCTGCTCCTACCTCTGTTGTCCTTTGATATTTCTGGAAATACATAACTGAAGAACATCAGTGGGAAAATAAGAGCAGAACACTGGAAACAGCATTCCCAGCACCTTGCTCTGCATCAGCAGACCCTAAGTGGCACAGCATATACAAAAAAGGAGACACTGCTTCCGTTGGGTTGTTTTGTGTACACACACTCCAAACATTTTACATGCGAATACATGCTACATGTCCCTAACTAGAAGATTCTACAGAAGTCACCACTGGAATTTCTACATAGTTACCACTGATTTGGAAGGAGGAAGGAAAAAAAAAAAAAAAAAAGAAAACACATAGCAGAATCTATAAGATTCCATGTCTATTAGAACACTAGGCCCAAAACTAAAGCTCATTAAAATAATCTGCAGAATCAAATTTTCCTTTGATCATATCCTGTTTTTATGCTAAAATTCCCAAAATGTAATGTGATCCATTTTTGAGACTTTTTTTTTTCTCTCTCTAAACTGGATAATAAAGAGTCTGAGATCCCTCTCTTTTTTTAATGGAAACCACTACTAAGCAATAACCTTGAAATCTCTGGTAGCTCAGTTCACACTGAACTGTTCCAATACAAAGTTGCAAACAACACACTGTTCCCTCCTTTAGAGGGCAGACCACTGCAGAGAAATTCTAGCCAGCAAATCTCTTGAACGACGTTCACAAACAGATGCAGGATGAGTCTGGCCTTGCACAATAGTCATTGAGGAGGTCCTTGAATCTCCAATAAGGATAAGCACAGCAGCAGTTCAGACTCTCAACATTGTCTCAACTTATACCTTACTTTAACAGCTCATCTCAAAAACTTCTTTTTTTTTTTAAAGAAACTTTTCTGAAAGTTTACAGTGCAGCTTATAAATGACTAGTGCCATTAAAGTTGCATCTATGATTCCCTCAAAATCTTCCAACCAAGAAAACCACTTCTAACTAAGAGCTTCCCAAAATGTCTGTTCAGGTTCTTCCAAAACTTAGGCAATTTGTTAATAGTAGAGCCATATATTCCATGTCTTTCACTTTTTTCAGTTCATTTCATTATTTTATTTGCAATCAGAATACTCCGAATTCTCCATTTTAAGCAACAGATTACCACTTAATGACATTTAAATGGCCTAAAGGCATGGAAAAAAAAAAAACTCTGACCAAAACATTTTCAAGTACTGGTATAAATCATTTCACACAGTGTTTGAAATCCCTGATGAGTGAGCCTTTAGAATCATAGAATGCTTAAGGTTAGAAGGGACCTCTAGAGATCATCTAGTCCAACTCCAAACATAACCCTTGTGCTCAGGTCCTAGCACTAGGAGTCCATATAGTAAATTGAGGCTATATGGTACCTTACTATAATAACTTTCAGTAGTAAGTGATGACACTAACTTTCTCCAAACTACTAAGCCAATCTGAATATACAGAATTTAAATACATGGAACAGTATCTTACCTGCTTGTGAAATGTTTCCCCTGATATGGCCAATGTATTTAGTCCCCAAAGCTAGCAGCAGGATAAACGAGGAAATAGGGAAAATGCTTAGCAATAGTGGTTTTGTTAATTAAAAAGATACTTAAAAATGCATGTTGGAATGCTACTATTAGTTCAAGACAGAAAAGGGAGGAAGTGAAATCAGTATATCACCTAGTAACAAAGGGACAGCTACAGCAAAAGCCCTTTTCAGTCTTCTTCAGATGTTTCAGTTGCTCAATGAGAATTCCTCTCCCTACAAACCTTGTCTCAACACCCATCCCATCTCCTCCCTGATGAAAATGACACTTCATATTATTAGGACAGATATTTCAGAACAGAGAAGCAGCACAACAGATTAGGGTAAGCAAGTCATTCCTTCCTAACCTGTTTATTTCAAATGTTTGTTAAAGCCCACTTATTCTCACTTACTTCATTGGCTTTAGATTAGGATAAGGATCCCACCTACTCAAGGAACATTTTAACTGTATGTATGGAAGACAACACCATACTGAATGTGCTTCTTCCTTTTGATGATGGCAACTATAACACTCAGTTCTAAAATATAACAAGCAAGCAAGCTAAAACAAAATAATCGTTAAAATTCCCAGAGGCAACTTACTACAGACTTAAGATTAAACAGATTCAAATAGGATTGTCACAGAGCAATTGCTGGCATAATGAGCCCCCAAACTCAAACCTGATTCAACTTCCTGCAGGACAAAAGTGAAAGGATTAATAACTAGAGGAAGGAGCTTATTGGGGTGTCTTGTTCACAGCTGTACATTTGAGATAGATCTTGACAATACTTGAAGATACATTTTTAAATCATCACAAAAAGAAAGCTCACATCATTTCTTTTTTAATACTAAGGTCTAAGAGACTTCATTATTATAATTTTTTCTTAAAATCAGCCATAGTCATGTTATCAGTTACTTTCAGAGTTTTAAGGTCAGATTAAAAAACTAGATTTCCTTGCCAGTTTTGAATGTTTATTTTAACGTATCTTTCACCTCTCACCTGTCTGTCTTGATGTACTTCCTCACATGTTTATTTCAGAAATAAGAATATTCGAGTTCAAGTGGCAGTTGTTCCAGATCTCCCAACTTCTGGCAACCAGTAATTCACTGTCAGCTAATGACACTGATGTTGGGGAACCTATTGCAGACTAATAAGCAAGCTAAGGCTGTGAAAATGAAGTATTCAGTAGTAGTTGTCTTCTATAACAGCAACGTACTCTCAGTCTCAAAGTCACATCTTTTCTGATGGAAGTGGGAAAATTTCCATCAAAGTCAAGAGAACTTTATTCAGTTGTAACAGCAAAAGACAGAGCTGCAAATGCTGCAAAAGTTTATTCAAGCTTAAGCACTTCCTTCATACAAACTGTATCTATTCACTACGATGTATGCTTTTTCAGTAAGTAGCAGAAAGATTACTTATTCTGCAGTGTAGGAAATCCTGACACTAAGGAACTGACAGAGAAATGAAGGGTCTGTCTATGATACTATGCAGATACTGTGCAAATACAATCTATTTTTGATAATTACTCCTGAGATTGCCTATCATATATATTTAATCTAATATCCTCCCAATCAATGTATTTATGCCTTCTAATTGCCTAATTCAAAGTTGCAGAATATATTTTTACTGAATCAGATCATATATAAAGCAGCCTCTTCAATACAGCCTTTCTCTCTTTAAATACTATGTCTTCCAAATATCTTTAGCACCTTTACTCACTGTTTACTGGACTACTGAACATTGTGCCTTACTTAAGATATTACCATTACACAAATGGTAATGGTAATTACATGGTAATTACACAAACGGTTTATTTATTAAAGAAAAAAGGACAAGATTCTTTGCCATCATATAGACCACAATAGTAAACAGGATTAAAATCCATAAAAAAAATTGAGAGCACCAGAATGCTAAAAAATGGTTGAAAAAAATAATCTCTAATTAAATAATTCAAATGTGTTTAATTAATTAGATATAATCTTACAGTATCTTCTTTATGAGATTGTCATTAAAAAATAAGCTCCCTCATAAATCCCCACTGACAAAATCCTCACAGCACACCACTCCATGAGAATGAGTATTGTTCTAATGACCCAGAGTGCTTCATCCTCATATAGGGCTCTTCCCACAGCAATCACTGTATGGTAGGCACTGGTAGCTTGGGCCTCTCCAGGACACTCCATTTTCTATACATACATTGCCCACCAGCCCATGCCATTGCTAAAATCAGGGATAAATCATATTTTAACTATCATCAACACTGAAAACATGCCTGCTCAGGATTCCAAATTAGGCAATGTAAACAAATCAGGAAGGAGGAGCCTGTACTCAGTGGCTCCCCAAATTGTGTTTGCTCATGTTATAGATGAACCTTTTAACAGTGCAGCTGCACTTGGCTACAAGCCCCCACATCTGTCAAGGTGACAGCTTATCAAATGCACCTAAACCCAAGGTTTACCAGCTTTTGTGGCATACTCAATTACTGAAATACAGCAGACGCAAGCAGCTTCTTCAAACTCCTACAAAACAACAATTGCAAAATATTAGCCAGGCTTTCTTTCTTCTCCTCCCTCCCTTAAGCATAAGAGTTTTAAATTTAGCTTTATATACATACAGATTAAATGTCATCCAAGAAATGAAACTTTTAAGAATTTCCTACTGCAGCAGATACTTCCTAAACCAATTAAAAATATCAAATTACCTTTGTTGTTTTTCATTTAGGACTAAGCAAACCTCTGTAGATATTAAAAGGTGCTAGGAACATTTCTTTCTTTGTATGCTTTTGTAGGGAAAACCCAAGAGCTGAAGTTGAAGGCTGCATCTTCCCAGATCAGGCCGAGCTGCACTGAAGAACTCGTCCTGCTGGACCCTGGAGCCGTGTAGCTCACGCCGACACCGCGGGCAAGGGGCAGCAGGCACCAAGTGGCACTCGTCCATCTTCCCAAAGCAGAGCTCACTGCTCAGCTTGCAGGTCGTACAATGCTAAAGGTATCTGTGAATGATGCGTTTTCTGTGTTGTTTTTATTACCACCATCAATTTATCTTCCCAGCCAGGGTGTAATTACTTGGGGCAAAGGAGCAACCTCCTATGAGAACCATCATGGTGGAAAGCAACCCTATGTGCACTACAAAAACCTAAGTACATAATCCCAGTTTAATAAACAATTGCAGCTTTTCTATGCTGCTTTCTGATAATCAGTATATTTTAAAATGTGTTATAAACTTAGAAATGGCTCTTAAACTGGGTAATTTGACCGGCTAAGAGATGTTATGATTTACAAATTCCTTTGGTTTGCAGAATTGCAGAATCTGTTCTCACATCATTTTTGATTGATGGAAAATAATTACAATTAATTTTATTTCACAGAGATTCAGTCTTATAGATCAAGAGCTTGACTGGTGAAATGTATGAAACTTTATTTTATAAAGATTCAAATATAAAAGCAATATAAAAGAGACTGCTTAATTTAAAATGCCCTGGTGTATGCATGTATATAGTATTTTCATTTTTTAATTGGGAAGGAAAAAAAATGAAAAAAAAGAAGAGAGAGAGCAGAGAGAAGGATTGGGCTTTAACACTGTAACCCTTATGTAGCTGGGTCAGATTTCAGGCTAAAGCCTAATGTGATTTAGCTACTGATGAAATAATTATAAAAGTACCTTTGGCCTCCTAAGTCAGGAACACTGACATTCATCAGAATAATTCCCTCAGCTAAGGTGCTGAACCCACTGCCTGCTGAACCCTGACACTGCACAGTCTTCATCTTTGATACTGCTAAATGGCAGAAAAATAACCAGCATTTCAGTGCAGCTTGTCTCAACCAAAGCTTCAAACCATGGTTTTTCTCTCTCTTGGAGATTCATCAACACATTTAAAAAGAAAATTAATTTCCTCTCCACACACTCTTAAAAAGCAAAACAAAGCACATCTCTTTAGAAGATGACAAAAGTTGATCTTCAGTAAGTATTAAATAAGGAATTCTCCAATCCAAACTTAGGAAACAATTCACTATTTTAATCATATCCCTCTGACCACTTGTAATTTATAGAGGGAGAAGAAACAAAGTTTCCTTTCATCTTTTCTAGTATTTAGCATGTGAGTATCATTCAGGCACAGAAGGTTGGATAGATTTTGCAGTTCTCAGTCATTCTGAACATACTATTGGAAATGCTATTTTATCATATATTACTATGAAAAAGTAGGCAAAACATTTTCATTGCACCATGTAGAATCATTTTGCAGGTTCGTATCATTTTTGGACGCAAATTGTTTGTTTTTCTTAAGATACTGATTATACTTAGAGGCAGCGATTGCAAGCTAGACTGACAACAAAGTAAGAAATAACCCTTGTCATCCCAATAAAAACATCCCACCAGAGACATTCCAAGAGAATAGCCCTATCTTATCTCAGACACTTCCTTTACAAATGCTGGCATCAATGAGAATCATCAGATCTGTAAGAGAAGCACTTTGCTATTAATACTAATTTAATGGTTTGCTGTTAGGCAGTGCTATAGCCCCTCTATCTGGTAACACACAGCAATCAAGGCTCAGTTTATACTGAACTAGAATATTGAGCTTTGCAGTAATGATTTCTGAAAAGAAAAATGTTAGGGTAATTTGATAGCATTATTCTAAAATATAATTCAGTTATGAAATATGACTTATCTCTCTGCCATTTTAGAAAACACTTTCTCTGGCTTAGGAAAAAAAGTCGATGTTGGCATATCTCTAGCTGAAGAAGTAATACACAGAAAAACAATGTAAGAAAACAGAAGTATTATCTCCCAGAACAACACAAAAAAAGTAAAGTTCAGATTCAATAAAATCATTTAAAAGTGATACGCAATAAAGCCATGACCATCAAGCCTCTTAATAGACTACACCTAAGCAACTACAATCTTCAAAATACAAACTTTACTACAGAACATATTTTCAGAAAAAAAAAAAAAGGATAGTTGTAAATCTTTCATAGTAACAGTAAACAAAAAAGAAAATATGCCAGTGAAAATTCAGTTCTAACTAGCACACTTAAATAATGCTGAGACCTTTTAAAACGCAGCACCTTAAAGCTGATGTACATTTACTTAGGCAAGCACATTTTGTAAGCACTCACACTGCAATTTAAGGCCCACTAACAGATTCAGTCACACAGCTACCCACATAAATTGACCCTGACTCTGCAGATACATAATTCTACAGAAGAGAAAAGGCATCACTTACACAGCTTAAATTGGACCTACACATTTGCAAAATTGCTCCAATTCGCAAAATTGCTCCATACAATAATCTCATTACAAAAACCAAAGACTGCAAACAAAATTTAAGTCACCGAACATTCCAGGCAACTCTCTACTCTTTGCTAACAAAGCTACAAAATGCCTCAATGAAACGTCTTCAAACAGATTAAAACATGCATTCCTTTTTCTCCAGGCAAGGCACACTGGCCACACTGCCGGCACACAAGCACTGCTAAGGGCATCTGCACACTAGTCTTAGAACGTGAAACAGAGGCTGGCCAGGACAGCACATCACGTGGACTCACTAAGAGACTGCTGCAGCCATAAACCAGGAGGAACAACCAAAAAGAAAACGGTAGGGCAATAAGAACAGGCTTTGCAAGCTGCTGGTTTTACTTTACAGAGACTAGGACAGGAATTTCTTGATATATTTCAGCCCAAGGCTTCACTTCATCTTTTTCCCCAGGTGTGTTTTCTTTCAGAGCTACTGTAGCAAGGTTTGGACAGTGACCCACTTCGATTCCACTTGGGATTTTCCCTAAAGGTTTGATTCTTGCAAAAATCTGTAACTCAAATTATTCTGCAGAAAAAAAAATCATAAATGCAAATTAAAAAAAAAATAATTGATAAACATGAAACCAAGTGAAATATCTTTGAAGCTGAATGCTTTGTCTCCTACAGTTGGCATTCAGACTTCAATGAAAATTAGGAGAAATATATTGTAAAAAAGACTAAAAATTCACAGACATCATATATTTACATCCTGCATGAGAAACACAGCATAGAATATACAGAATACTCTTCATTGGGAACAGAAAGACTTTTCATCTATATTGCAAATGCAGCTTGAGCACATGAACCTTGGCTGCCTAACGCCTATTGATAAAGTTTAAGAAACAAGTGAACACTTCAACCTCCAGCAATAAGCTAATTTACTTTTTCCCTGGGAAAGGTTATCCAATTAAATAAATTTCAGTTTCCTTTTAACAGAAAGAAATATATAAATGCAGCTTCTATTTTAATCTTCCTCAGGGATACCTCATTCATTTTTCTCCTCTGGAGTATATTCTACCCAAGGGAACCCACATACCTGTTCCAAAAATGCTTGCCACATATTTGCATTTATTCTTTTTTTCCTGCTCTCTTCCTGTTCCTCAGAACTCCATTTGAATGCCCTTTCTCTTTTCTTTTTCTGCTCAGAAGGACCCTTTCTTGCACGCCTGTCTGAAGCTGCTGGAAGCTACTTTCCTGCACTGAAGATGCACTTTACTCAAAGGAGTGGCTTGAGGTATGTAGGGGGAGTGAGGATTAAGAGATGACAGCCTGGTAAATACAGTTTTGAGCAATGAAAAAATACAGCCACAGCTCTGAAGAACAGCCTTCTTATTAAATTGCATTTCTAACCCTCACCATATCGTTCCAAGAACTAAATCCATCAACATAAGAAATAACGTCCAAAAGACAAAGTATCTTGATGCATTTCCTAACTGCACTGTCTATTTTAGTAATGCAAAAAAAAATCCTTGCATTTAATAGCAACATGAACGTGCTCACGTTTAACACATGGTTAGACTACGAAGGAAACTTTCAAAGTGAAGAGATGCATGATATTTCAGCTGTCATTTTTATTAGAAACCAGGAAGCTACTAAAGTTAAACTTAGCTGCTTATCTTTAAGTGTAGTGTCCTTCCAACACAGTCCAGAAACAGTCAAGCCCCACAACCAAAGTAGTCTCAGCAGAGACTGGTGTGACATTCCTGCCTTCTTGGAGGTCCTGATCCTCCTTGAAATCAGGCAGTGTGCATAAGCACAAACTGCCTGCATTTTTTGTGGTGAAGGTGGAATATCAAAATTTTTTCCAAAGTACAGCACAGAAGAATTTTGGAGAAGTAGAGGGGTGGGAAGGGAAATGTTGAGGTCAGTAGTATACAAAGGTTCCTGGTTTAATTTCACTAATTTTTGTGATTGACTTGGTCTTGCATAATTTTACTGTTCACTGTTTCCTGTGCTATTTCCAAACATGACATTGGGGAAAAAATTAACAGCATGCTGTAGATACTTCCTGAAAGCCACACATGCTATAGAATTTAGAGGTAAAACCAAAGCCAAATCCATACCAATCCTTTTATTTACTGGGCATTGCAGAAGGTTTCAAAACAATGACTCAGACGATGAATGTACTGCAACACTAGGCACAACACTGTAGATAGACAGGCCTTCTGCTTTAATTTTTAATTGCCATTTTCTGTGGGTTTAGACAAACCACTGACATTACTTTAGCATAATACTCTGCAATGTATCAATACTTTAATTTAATAATGGTATTCTGTTGTCAACATATATCACATAATGTCCCTGTATAGATGCTAAAAAAATAATTATGCCAAATAAAATGCAAGCCTTTGCTTTCACCAGTGATCATAGGTTAGATCAATGTAATGAGTATCTTTATAGCCCCCAAAGATTTTTCTTCACATTAAAAGACAGCATGAACTAGCTTCAGCCATACCCCTTCCTCCTATCACACCTGTGCTGCAAAAGCTCTCCTCAGTCATGGTATACCAAAAACCCTCAGTAAATACTTCTCAATATAGAAAATATATCCCAACAGATAAGTATGCACACATCTGTGAGTGTGACTTTTATTAAAACAGTCTACTTCAACAGTGATAACTGTGCTAGGTCCTAAGGAAAAAAAAAACAAATCCAGTATTATCCACCTTGATTGAAATAGATGAAGATATAACAATAAAATATGAAAAATAAGATTATAATTGCTTCCATTTCAGTGATGTGACTACAACTCTGTATTTATTCTTATCTTGACAGTAGCCTTCCTGTTGACAAGTGTTTAGGATGGAAAACACAAATTTGATCATGTCTGGAGTATGTTGACTCATGATATGTGAACAGAAAGTAAATGAGAATGAGAAAGAGAAGCAACTGCTACATTTCTCCACTTCCTTTCAACAGCTTTTGATGCAATACAAATTGATAAATAACTGACATATTAATCCTAGTCAACACTAAAGGCATAAGCTTTACAGTCATGTGCACTCTCCTTGATTTCAATGACAGCTCATGATAATAACATGACATGTTCACAGATACATGTAATTTGTTGGCAGAGTATTTCAGAGCTCTGGAAAGAGTAGGTCTGGTTTTACTACACTTGGCACCTCCCACAATACCTACCAGTTGGTAAAACCCCGCAGTTCCATCTAAGTGTCATCCTTAATGTGAAAAAGAAATTTGAGTCAGCGCAGAATACAACAAACAGCTTTCACCAAAATGTCAGTGCTGGTAACAGTTCACTTGCCAGATGCTTATTACTTGAACCCACGCTGTGCATAACAAACAGATAAAAGATGTGGCTAGGATAAACGACTGGGCCAGAAAAACCTCACAATCCTTTAGTAGGAAATCAAAATATACTCAGACTGCAGTCTGGACTCATAAAAAAAGCTCTCAATTGGATTTCAGGAGGTATATTGATTAAGAGTTCTGTAACATCTCTTTCCTAAGCTACTATACATTAGCTGAGCCTCACCTGCCTGACCTCAGTTCTCTGCATTAGCCTGTGGTCATCTGAACACAAGAAAATTTCATAGCTGAATTCACAGAGGCATTCTTGTAAGTACAGTATCTCAATTTAAAGATGATAATATTACTGAAGAACTCAAAACAGCATGGAAAATGCATATTGGAAAAATCAGGGCATGACACTTCAGAAATGAAACCAATGGCTTGAGAAAAGTAAAACCTCACCGGTGTTTTTCAGTTAGTTGTTTGATTCTTAAATCTACAAGTTCAACTATTATCCTAAATCAGAGACTACCTTGAAAAAAAAAAAAAAAATTGTTGAATGCTGGTGAAAGAGGCTCATGCTGAAATGACATAGCTGGAGTGTGTTCATGGGAAACACAGGCAGACACATGACAGAGAAAGAAATGATGAGTAAGTGGCTTTTGCTTAGTCAGAAGCTGAAGGATCTTCATCAAGAACTTTCAAAACAGCTAACAGATAGTTTGACTTTGAGTGAAACACAACCAAGAATTATTATCATTATGCACACCCACAAAAAAGTGAGAGATTTCACAACATCTCCTCGGATGAACACACACACACACACACACACACACACACACACACAGAAAAAGCTTTACCAATGTATACTTCAATTGGGCAATCATGCAGCTTTTTGAAGTAGTAACTCGTTATTTGCCTTCTATTTTCTAGTGTTCCATGTTAAGGCCAATACTTTAAAAAGAAGAAGAAGAAGAAAAAGAAGAAGAAGAAGAAAAAAAAAAAAAAGCAACAGAAGGCAGCTTCTTTTTTCCTTAAAAGCTGTGAAATGCCAAATAAGCTCTGGCCCCTGCCTCTATATGCACCTTGCCAAGCCAGGGATCACACAAAGGTGTGCACCAAGGTTGAGAGCTGGGGCTTCAGCTTTGTCATCTCATATTTGTATTCACATGATACAGTGGGATCCAGGACTCTCATTTCAATAGCAGCTGGAGCAATGGGCACAGAAAGAACATGAAGCTCACCCTGTAAAATGAGGATGAACTTGTTCCAGGAAAGAAAAAAAATCCTTTCTTCATAAGAGCTGTTAGTTCGCAAAACCAAAGCAAAGCAGCAGATACAGATATTTGGTTATAGGGTCACATCATGTCAGCAATTCATGAAAAAAGATATGTTTCTTCTTCTCCCCTCCAGCTGATACTGCAGCTTCAGAGAATTTTACATGCATTCTCAGAGATCATCATATGTATCAGGGAAGTACAGCTGCAGGCTTGCAAAAATAAATAAATAAATAAGCCACATGCACTATAAATTTAAATCCACTTTTTTTATTTTTATGTAATCTATTTAATTTTCCATCAATGATAATTTCTGCTATCAATGTGCCCAGACAGGGTCAATTTATGCTAGATTTGCACTCCTTGCATTTCATCCTATAAACGAGCTGCATTTAATGAGGGGAACCACCCTGCTATAAACCATACCAGCAATCTCTCTAAAACAAATATTACTTCTAAAACTAAGCAAGTGCAGCTACCAATTCAGGATGTTTATTTTCTCCCTTTGTATGTCTTGCATGGAGGAGAGTCCTGCCAGCTGACCATTATTTATTAATCAAGGTATTACTCCCATCTCTACCTTGCAAGGAGACAGCACAGAGGGGCGGAAATTGCAGTGGATTTCTCATTACACAGCCACAAAGATAGAACTGGGACAAAGGAAGAGATCGCAAGGCAGCATTTGGACATCGATGGATCCCTTTCGTGCGGGCAGAATTTCAGACACACACAAGTCACTGCAGTTTGAAACACCAAGTACCATTTCTGGTTTACACAAGGCTTAAGAACAGAGCCATGGTTTGAAAAATCACATTCCTTTTATACCTTTTTTAAAATAAATAGTATATACAGCCTCATATGCAAAAGCAAAAAAATCAAGAGACAGAGGTAGGGTTAATCCCACAAGAAATTTTCATTCTGGTAACGTCCAGCTTCCTTAGCTTGCACCTACAGAGCCTGGACGCACCTGGAAGGGAGGGCTCTTTTCCAAGCCCTGTGTCAGCCCTGGGATGCCAAGCACTACCTTGTTTGCTGCTCTGTTTTAGAGGCAGTTTTTTACACAACCCTTTCTAGCCATCCGCTACCTGCACACCCACCCACCCACACGTACATGGCCATTTGCTGCTGCTCTTCCTATTTTGTCAATTCATGAGATCGGTTTGCACATAGTGTCTGTCCCAGGGCAGCAAATACATTTAATGAACAAAATAAAATTTAAATGATGAGCTAAAAAAATCCCTCTCACCAAAGAGCAATGGATTAGTATGGAAACAGAGAGCTGTCAGCTGTAAAAGCATTTCAGGTGGTAGCACTCAATCCAATTGATGTTCCTAGCAGAAGCTGCTAAGAGTTAATGGAGGACACAGAGCTCCTCATTTCCTACACTGCAGCTGAGAAAACACACAGGACTATAATACAAGATAATTAACTGTTTTACTAAATTGCACTGCACAGAAGTTCTCCTGGCACAGACCACGTTTGTCCTAACTAACCTTCATGGGAAGCAAAAAGTTGATGCACCCGATCCAAACTAATTTTCAAATTTAATCAGAATCCTGAGGGTCATTGCTGGGAGGGTGGGAAGCAGCAGCCAGCCATTGCCAGCCTAGGGAACTAACTGCTCAACTGCTTTAAACGCCATCGGTTAGAGCAAGCTCAGCCTGAGCTCAGGGGAGACATGCCACAATAAAGAGTCTGGCTCAGGTCTGCCTCTCCCTAGTGTACCCTGCTGCTCCCTTCTCATGGAGCCGGTGGCAGCACTTCCCAGGGGCCAAGCACCACTAGAAAAGGGAAATCTTTCTTGCTTTGAAGGTTTTCTTTTCCCACAGAGGCAGCCGTGTGGGAAGCTAGAGAAAACTCTCATCATCAGTGAGATGTAGTGCAACCTACTCGAAGGGCTTCCAAGTCCTGCTCTTGTAGCTGAATCGCAGCTACCTAGCATGACTGC